>JAEUBA010000259.1:0-15343 GCA_018257865.1 Stereocaulon alpinum | reverse complement strand
CTCTACTAGGCTAGTTTTACCTCTTAGAGTAATTAATATCGCTCTATCTTTAAGGAAGCTTATAGTCTACTAAATAATTCCCTTAGGGATTCCTTTTATCTTTAGGTTATAGAGTAGCCTTTTGTAGGATATATTATTAAATACCCCTACTATATCTAGTAATAGTAGGCTCGCTACGTTATCTTTACCTTAGTTCTATATTATATAGACTGAATCTATAATAGTCTTTAAGGCTATTTCTACTAAGCGTCTCTTTCTACCCCCTATCTAGTATTCTAAGAGTAGGTAATTCCTTTCGGCTATTCTACTAAGATATTTTGCTATTACTATCTCTAATACTTTTCTAAGTATATCTAGTAATATAATAGGCTAGTACGCCTTAGGCTCTAAATAGTTAGTCTTTTTTAGTTTCTTTAGTATTACTATATTCGCCTCCTAGAACTTCTTTAGGTAGTATCTATAGTCTAAGTACGCTTAAAATATCCTTCTAAATATCTCTATTATCTCTATATATACTACTCTTAGGAACCTATTTAGGATCCTTAAGATCCCTAGGGCCTTATCTACTACTAGGTATTAAATCGCGTCCTTTACCTCCTTTAAGGTAATCTTACTATCTATCGCTATAGGTTCTAAGTAGTCGGCCCCCTCTATATCTATTAGGTCTACTAGGGGTAGAGGTAGGAAGAGGACCCTCCTTAGGGCCTTTACCTTCCCCTTAAAGTCTATTACTTTATTCCCGTTTCCGTCTTTAATAGCTGGGAATTACGGTAGCTCTTTAGGGCGTATACTCCTTTCCCTTCCCTATTTAGCGAGTTACTATACTCCTCCTAGTCTTAGTAATACTTTATAGACTCCCTCTCTAAAAGCTATTATCCTAGCCTTCTATAGGGTAGTAACCTTTTCCCTTTTAGCCTAATAGAGGGCTTCCTTAGTTTCTGCGTTCCTACTATAGTAGTAGGCCTTAAGCGCTACCTATAATATTTTAGTTACCCTTATATATACCCCGTTCTAATATAGCTTAGCCCCTACGTACGGTTCCTTATATAGGATAGTATCTTCTATTACCTCTTATAGTATAGCTATAAGCCTATCGATATACTAGTTAATTATATCTTTAGAGTCTACTAGGTACTAGCTTATTACTTTATTTAGGATCTTTATATATTTCTAGATTTCCTCCTTAGTTACCTTCGCCTCTATCCTTTTCTAAGCCCTCTTCTAGCGTACTAAGCGTTCGCTCTATATCTATTCTAGCTTTATAATAATTAGTATATAGTCTAATCCTATATTAAGGTTATTCCTTACCCTATACTTTACTATCGTATTATACGCGCCTTTAGTTAGGAATATAAGGTTAATAGTACTCTCTAAGCCCCTATTCTACTATATAACTACCTTCTCTAGTAGTCTTAGAACTATACCTCTCTCTCTTACTACCTCTAGCAGCTCGTCTGCTATAGCGTAGTATATTATTCGTTCTAAGTTATTCTAATATAGGTAGTATAGGTTAAAGTCTCCTATAATTATATATTTACCCTCGTTCCCTAGCGCTTCCTCTAGTTTTAGGATAGTTATTAGACTATCCTTTAATATATAGCTTACTAGTAAGGGGTTATAGATATTATATACCTATACTCTTTCCCCTAGCAGCCCTCTAGTATTCTCTATCCTATCCTTAATATCCTTCTAAGTCCTTATAACTTAGATCTATAATAAGTATAAGTCGCCTCCTTAGTATTCTACCCCCTAGTTATTAGGATCTATCCTCTTATTTATATAAAAATACGTCCTAGCCTCTAGGTCTCCTCTATAAGCTAGGTAGAATCTACTTATACTTATATTATATAAGGTTCTATTTATTAGGTTACGTACTAGCTCCTAAATCGCTAATACGTCTATATCTTTTACGTCTTTATTTTTAAGAAGTAGTACTATTACCGTATCCTTCTTCCTCTATATATTATACTATAGTATTTTTAGGTAGGGTATATCCCTTATTAGGTAAGAGCCGCTTAGACGTTCTCCTATATCTAAGTAATCTTAGTAGTCTTTACTACTCCTAAAGTCTACCTAAGGGTATTTATTAGACTAATCCTCTCTATAGATAGGGGCTATTACCCTTACTCTACCCTAAAGAGGGTTATTAGTTATCCCCTCTTCGCTACCTCCTTAGTTCCTTTCTAAGGCTTATCTATTATATCCTCTAAGGCCTTCCTCTTCCTTTTAGAGATTACTTTATACTACCTTTTTAGGCTAGTCCTTCCTAGTATCGCTAGCGTAGGCCCTACTAAGTATTACTTTAGGGTCTCTTTAAAGTATTTTAGCTTATACTTAATTCTCTACTTAGCCTTAACGTTCTCCTTCTATTAGATTAAGTAGGTTTTACTCTATACTAAGTACTCCCCCTTATATACTACGTACTTAGGCTTACTGCTAGCTCTTTCTATATAATTATTAGTTATATAGTTTTAGGCGTATATCCTATAGCAGGTAGGGTATTTATACGCCTTAGTAATATATCTATACCTATAGTAGTTAAAGTACTACTTAGGGGCGGCCTCTCTCTCCTAGTAATTATAGAAGAGGAGGCTATTCTCTACTACTATTCCCTCTATAATAAGTCGGTTCGCTACTTCTAGGCTTAGGACCTTAATTATTATTATAGAGAACCTCTTCTCCCTCCTAAGTATATCTAGCTTTAATATAAATATAGGCTACTTAGCCTTTATTATCTCTAACTCTAAGTAGAGCTTCCTATTATCTTTCTTTAAGGTTTTAAAGACCCCCTATTAATCCTTTATATCTATTATCTTTTCTACTCTATAGACCGCTACTATTACTATCTTCTAGAGTACCCTTACTAACCTATAGAGTCTCCTTACCTACTTATTATCCTTTTCTAGCTCTTCTCTAGCCTTTACTAAGGCTATTTAGAGAATAATATCCCCCCCTATAGTCCTCCTTACTATAATAATCTCCTTAGTCGCCCCTCCTACTCCCCTAAATATCTATACTAGTTAAGGGAGGGTTACTATAGCTATCTATATCTTCTCGCTATTATTATTAATCCTAACGGTTATCTACTTCGCTTTCTTAATATCTTCTACCCTAGGTATAGCTAGGTAGATAGTGTTTTAGCCTTTTTAGACTATACGGGCTATATCCGCCTAGCTACTATTTACCCTTCCGGTCGGGTAGTCTTCGCGCGTTAATTAGCTACGATACTCCTTTATAGCGTATCTTTTAGCGGTGTTCTCCTATATATATTCTATAATCCTTTCTACTGCGTTCTAGAAAAAGCTTTATACGGTCTTATTTATATTTACTTATAGCGTCTCCTAGACCTTCTCTATAAACTTTAGTAGCGCCTACTCCGTAGCCTTTATATACTATATTCTTTCTTTAATTCTTTCCCTATCTTAAGAGCTATATAGATCTTTAGTAGGCCTCTACTACTATCGCTATCGCTCTATTATTATATTAGGATACGTCCCTTACTTACCTCTACTACTAACGCTCCCCTTCTCTCTCCCTTCCCTATCCTATATTATTTTACTAGGTTCGTAGCCCGGTGTGATTACTTATCTAGCCTAGTAGGCCTATTCGCTTATTATACTCGTCGTCGTCGCTATCCTCTTTCTTAGAATTCCTATAAATATTAAAAATATTTTTTACTAACGATAATACTAGTATTAATAGAAGTAATAGTAATAATATACTAGAGGTAGAGGAGGAATAACTAATAATATCTTACTAAGGAAGAAACCTATTTATAGAAGAATACTACTTATAATATATTTATCTAATAGCTTATTACTTACTACTTGTATATATTAATAAGGAGTAAAATATAAGTAGTATATAGTATATTAGTAGGAGATAGATATAGGTAATAAAGTATATAGATCCTCTAGTCTATTAGTATAGAAGATAAATAGAAGTAAGCTAGCTTTTACCTATACTTAGTAAGATTATATTTAGATAAAGTATACCTTAGTCTTTAGGTAGAAGTACTTAACTAAGTTAGGCCTCTATAGAAAGCTTCTATTTTAAGTATATTTATATTATAGTTAGGGTTAGGGTTAGGGTTAGGGTTATAAAATTATTAGTAGTTCTAGTTCTTATAGTTTTAGAACGGTTATATTCTAGTATTAATAGCGTTCTAGAACTAGTATAAACTTAAATCGGTCAAATAACTATATAAAACTTATATTATAACGAGATTAATTCTTAGTAAAGAGCCTATATAGTAGTCTTAGGTATTAGCTTAGAAATCGTTAGGAGCTTTTTCTAGATAGTAAGTTATCTCTATAGAGATTATAGTTTCTTTATATTCCTAAAGGCTAAAGTCCCGAAGTACTTTCTTAATATAGGCCTCTTAGCCTAGTTATAGCGTTCGTTATTAGCGGTTTTAGGTAACTATTATCCCTAGGTAATAGCTATATAGCCTAAGATCTATTATATAGAACTAATAGTTAAGGGTATCTTTAACCCTCTAAATAGCTTCCTTACTAAGGCCTATAATTAGCAAATTATCTATATATAGGGTAATTAGCGTCTTATCTTTAGAATTAATAAATACGCTTAAGTTAGCTTCTAATAAGACTACGCCTAATTTAGCGTTTATAAAGCTAGCGAAGGTATTATATTATACTTAAGGGGATTATTTCAGCCTATATAAGGCCTTATTTAGGCGGTAAACTTTTACTTCCCCTTAAATAAAACCTTTAGGCTATTCTATAAAGATCTCCTCTTTTATATCTCTATAGAGGAATACTATTTTAACGTTTATCTACTTTAGGTTCTAATCTATAGTAGCGGTAATTATAAATATAGCCTTATAGCTTATAGGTTTAATTACTAAGGCGAAAGTTTTATTATAATTAAGGCCTTTTTATTACTTAAAGCCTTAAATAACTTAGTATACCTTATAATATATAATTTCCCCCTTAGGGCTATATTTTAAGGTATAGACTTATCTACCCCTAAGAACTTTCTAGCTATTTAAGGGTAATATTAGTATCTAAGTATTATTAGCTATAAGGGAATTAAATTCGTTATTTATAGCAAGCTCCTACTATATTTTATATATATTATTAGCTATTACTTTAGCGTAGGTTTTAGGTTTATAGGGTTCCGCTAAATTCGCTTAAGTTAATAGAGAGATTACTAAGTACTTATAAAGAGGGTCTAGCGAAAGATTCTATATATTAGAAATATTAAGCTTAGGGTATATTACTAGGACTTAAGTTATCTTTTACTCTTCTATAGCGCCTATTATTATTAGTAATACTAGCTATAATAGGGCTAAAGAGCTTAGTATTAATAGTAAACTTAGGCTTAGAGAAGGAGAATATAATATTTCTTTAGAAGTTAGGGGTAAGGGAGGTAATTCTCCCTCTAAAGGAGGTAATTCTCCTAAGGATTCTTAGTTAGGTAATTATACTAAAGATATATTAAAGTTAAAGTTAACGGAATTCTAATTTCTATTATATACTTCCCCTAAAGTAGAGGTCTATTAGCGTTTAGCTAGGAGTTCTTTACCCTTATAAAAGTAGGGCCGTTTCTCCTATATATAGATATTAACGGCGCAGATAATAGCGCGCTATTTTAGTAATTATAGGTAAAAGATATAGTTATCCCTTTTATATCCTAAGAGGAAATAGGGGTTACTTTTATCTATAAATTTCTTTTAGAGATAGTTTCGCGCCTATATTTTAGAGCTAAGGGTCCTTAGATACCTAAGATAAGGCTTATACTTATAGAAGGCCTTATATAGAGTCTTTATAAGCTTTATAACTAAGCTCCGGATAATAAGATAATTAGCTATTTTTATAATTTTAGGCTAAAAGGATTTATTAAGTTTAGAGCTTAGTAGTAGAGGATAGGTATATCTAATAAGAACCTACCTAAAATATTTAGTAATCCTATTTTATTCTAAGTTCTTAGGTACTATAGGCTTATAGATAATCCCCTTAAGGCTAAAGTATTCTAAAAGGTTCCTTTAATATATTCGCCCCTATTATTTATATATAGGCGTTAGATTAGGCGCCCTATTTACTTATACTTATACTAAAACTATTAGAATAGATCCCTAAGCTCTAATTTATATTTTATATAGTAGACTTTAGAGTAATAGGTAAAGTTATCTTTAAAGGTAATTATCTATTTACTAATATTAAAGCTAATAGGCTTAATAGGCCTTATAATATTACTATAAATAAATTCTATTAGGCGTATTCTAAGTTTAATAAAGTCCTTATATAGGGTAGACTAATAGTAGCTTAGAATATAGTATTTATAAGTTAATTTATCTAAGAATTTCTTTAAAAAGTCTACTTTAATAGTTATATTAGGTAGCTAATCTATATTTTATTAACCTATATAACCTATATAGGCGTACTAAAGCTAGCGGATAGTATCTAAAGGTATACTATATATATTTAATATAAGTTACCCCTAGGGAAGTTCTAATATATAAAGGCTAAATTATTATTTAGTAATTATATTACTAAGCTTAGGATATAAGATTATATAGTTATTTTTAGCGAATTTAATATAGATTCTAATATCTATTAACTAAAAGCCTAAGAGGAGGTTTACCCTAACTTAGGTATATAAAGGATATTATATAATAGTATATTCTTCTTTAAGTATAAGATCTTTACTATTCTATACTTAGTTAGTTTAAGCTATACCCTACTAATTTTAGTAATTAGAGTACTAATAGTAGGCTTAAAGGTTACGAAGTTAAAGTACTAGTAGAATAAGTATTATATATATCCTATATTAATAATAGTTAGGCCTAATAGATTAACTTCTAGCGTAATTACTATTATATATTTAATATTAATTATAGGGACTCTATTTATACTAGCGCCTTAAATATTAAAGTCGCTATTAATAGTAAGGGTTTTAAATATTAGTTCTTTAATAGGGCTATTATTATATTCTAGCTTCTATTTCTTAGACCTTTTATCTTTAGACTTAAACTTTTTAGGCTTTATTTCGGGGTAAAGCTACTAATACTTTATAATTAGATAGGTATCTTTTCGCTTAAGCTTCTTATAATAGGGGTAGTATTCTTAGGGCTTATTATTTATAGAGTTATAGTCTTTTATAGACCTTCTACCTATAAATATTACTAGTCTAGAGTACTTATACTACGCTTAGATTTATTATTCCTTATTAGTAGCCGCTAAGGAGACTTTATTAAAGTTAATTTTATTAGCGCTAAATAGGGCGTAGCTTTAAATATAAGTTATTTTAAAGGTATTATAAGCTTTACTAAGTCTTAAGAGATAGAGGTAAATTAGGTATAATTTTAGTAGGGCTACTTTAGCGTTAAGCTCCTTAAGTTTAGTATTAACCTCTTAGAACTTCTAAGTATATTTAGTAATATCCTTAGAGGATTCTAGAAAGGTTAAATAGAGGTATTATATTAATTTAATATAAATACTAGTTCCTTTCAGCTTAAAATTTAAGGAGACTTTAGTTAGAATCTTATCTACTATAGTAAGATTCTTTATAATCTTTTAGGTATTAAACCTAAGTTAGTTATAAATTATAGTATAGGCTTTTATTTAGGTTTTAGTAGTAAAAGGCTTTAAGTTATTAAGTATAAGCTAATTATCTATCTCCTCTACCTACTAGGAGTACCTAAAGTTAGACTCTAAGATAGAGATAGAGGTAAGCGGGAAGCTTCTACTATTACTATAGGATTCTTTAGCTACTATAGTAAGTAGTAAGTTCGCGCTACTATTATAAGATTCTTCAGCTGCTATAATATAGGTGTTTTAAAGCTCCGCCGGTAGCAGGAGTTAAATTAGAAGATAAAGAAGATAATAGATTTCCAGCTAAGCCTATAGCGGATATCTTATAGATATCTCCTAAGGATCTCGATAGGTATCTAGCGGCTAGGGTAATACTAGCCTCTAACTTATTAGGATAGATAGCGGGGGATACTAGCCTTTAACTTATTAGGATAGATAGCTAGGAATCGGCTTATTACGTAAGAAAATAATCGGGGGGTTAAGACCTAGCCCCCTAGTAATCGATAATTAATCGCTTTCTAAGCGTCTAAAAAGTTATGTTTTTAATAAATCTCCGTAGAAATTTGATAATTCTACTTTATATAGGTTAGTATTCTTACTACTATAGAAGCTAGATATTACTTTAGGGGCTTAGCTTTAGAGTTTATAGATACCTACTAAGGTACGCTAGAAAGGATTACTTAGTAGTACTTATTAGCGTACTTTTCGGTAGTAATACCCCTAGAAAGAATAGAATAGCTAGGGGTTCCTTAGCCTCCTCTTTTTAATCGATTATTATCGCTGTAAGTTAATCTTATAGTATAAAGATTAAAGAGTTATTACCTAAGACTAAATAGGTATTAGAGGTTTAGCTTATATATACGCAGTTTATATTAGGGAGGATTTAGTAACTATTTAAGAGGAATATAATTCTAAAAGAAGAGCTATTATAGCGATACCTAGCGTACCGAGCTTATAACCTATTAAAATATAATAGGTAGAATACTTAATTATCTAGTTAAGTGCGACTGTATAAGATATAAATAAGGGTTAGTACTAAGTCTTAGTTATTAATACCAAGACTTGGTATACGAATACCCGAATTTCAATAGTAACCCTAGGCTAATAAGCCTAGTATACTAGTCCTTTCTCCTTAATTATAGGAGTTTAAAGATACATTCTTAAATAAGAAGGCTAGGATCTTACCTAAGTAGAAGTAGGGGGACTATACTATTAAGTTAAATAAGAGAGATCCGCCTTATAAGCCCCTCTATAATTTATTAAGGGCTAAGCTCGCGGAGCTACGGCGCTACCTTAATAATATATTAATAAAGGGATAGATTCGCTATTCCGTTTTACTAGTAGGAGTACCTATTCTTTTTATTCTAAAGAAGGATAGGGGGCTACGCCTCTATATAGATTATAAGGGGTTAAATACGGTAACTATAAAAAATAGGTACCTATTACCTTTTATTACGGAAATGTTAGACTGCTTATATAGCGCTAAACGGTTTATAAAGTTAGACCTAAAGGATACTTATTACCGTATCTAGATTAAGTATACTTTAGTAATAAATAGAAGACGGCGTTTTATACCTACTATAGTTACTTTAAGTATCTTATTATACTATTTAGGTTAGCTAATACCCCTACTACGTTTTAAGTATATATTAATTAGGCCTTAGCTAGGCTAGTAGATATAATATATATAGTATATTTAGATAATATTTTAATCTATTCTAAAGACCTAGCGGAGTATTAGCGGTATATTAAGGAAGTACTATAGCGACTCTAATAGTACTAATTATATACTAACTTAAAGAAGTACGCGTTTAATACTACTTAGGTAGAGTTTTTAGGGTTTATTATATTAACTATAGGCGTAGCGATCGACCTACGTAGGGTTACTATTATTAGGGAGTAGTTAAGATTAAAGACCTACTATAAAGTTTAGGTCTTTTTAAGGCTTACTAACTTCTATCGCCGCTTTATCTACTATTATTTAGCTATCGCTGCACCCCTAACTAGCCTTTTAAAAGGTAGTAAGGAGGGTAAGAAGACGGGGCTATTTAAATAGCCTAATAACGTAGAGCGAGCGTTTTAGGAACTATATTAAAAGTTTATAGAAGCGCCCCTTTTATAGTACTTTAACCTATTATAAAATATTAAGGTAGAAATAAATATATCAGCTTTTACTATTACTAGTATCCTATCTTAACCTAATAAGGCGGATAACTAGCAGCCCGTAGCTTTTTAGTTATATAAGATAATCTTAGTAGAATAAAATTATAAAATATATAATTAAGAACTACTAGTAATAGTAGATACTTTTAAGTAGTAGTACTACTACTTAGAAAGGAGCTTATACCCTATTAAAGTACTTACTAATTATAATAATCTATAAGGGTTTATAAAGTTTTGGAGCTAATACTATAGTAAGCGCGCTAGGCGCTTAAGCTCGCTACGTATAATTTTAAAATTACCTATTAAGTAGGAAAAACTAATCCTACTAATCCGCTATTAAGGCGACCTAATTATAAAGGCGCTTTACTATTTAATACTACCCTATTACTAATATTATAAAGTAAACTATCCTCATAGTTAGAAAAAGAGTCTAAGCTATATAAACGCGCTAAGTATAACGCGTTAGAAGTAGCTTTTCTTATTCTAGGGATTTAGGTAATTATACTAAGGAAAACTATAAGAGAACTTATAGAAGGGTTATATAAGGAGCCTTAAAAACTATTAAAATAGGTTATAAAATTTAGAAAGAACTAAAATCCTAAAGTAGAATATTATTATACTGCGTATATAAATTAGTCTCTTAATAATAAGAACCTTCTATAGTATAAGGGGTAGTTATATATCCTAAAGGATAGTACCCTTAGATAAGAGCTAATTAATAGATATTATAATAATTCTTTAGTAGACTATTTTAGCGCTATAAAGATATTAGAATTATTAAGGCGAAAGTATTATTAAGCTAATATAGCGGAGTAGACGCAAAGCTATATATATACCTATAATATATACTAAAGAATAAAGGTTCCTAAGTATTATCCCTATAGGGAGTTATAATTATTACCTTTACCTAAAGGACTATAGTAAAAGCTATTAATAGATTTTATTATAGGACTACCGCCTAGTAAATAAGCTAGTATTATATATAATTCTATTCTTATAGTAGTAGATAAGTTTATAAAGATAGTCTACTATCTTACTATAAAGAAAATAATTATAGTAGAAGAACTTAGAGAGCTCTTCTTCTCTAAAATAGTATACTAATTTAGTATACCTATAGGAGTAGTTAATAATAGAGGTATAGTATTTACTAGTACTTTTTAGTTAACTTTATACTACTACGCGAAGATTAAGCGCTATATAAGTACCGCCTTCTATCTATAAACGGATAGCTAGACTAAAAAGTAGAACTAAATATTAAAATACTTTCTACGAATATTTACTAACGTAGAGTAAACTAATTAGGTAAAGCTATTACTAATTACTTTATTAAGTTTATCTATATAAATAGCTACTATAGTACTATTAGTTACTCGCTATTCTATACTATATACGGCTATAACCCTAAACTATATTAGGAAGCTAGGGACGGCTCCTTAGAGGGGGAGATACTAGTAGTAAAGGAATAGGTAGAATAACTATAAAACTATTAAAAGTAGATAGAAGACTATTAGCGCTACGCTATTAAGGTATAAGCGAAGTACTATAATAAAAATTATAAGCTAAAAGAATATAAAGTAGGCGAATTAGTAATACTTTTAACTAAAAACCTTAAATAAAGGCGTCCTAGTAAGAAGTTATTCTATTAGTTCGTTAGCCTATTTAGGATTAAGGATAAGGTTAGGGTATAAGCGTACTACTTAATACTACCTATAAGTTATTAAATCTATAATACCTTTTATATATTATTACTTAAGCCTTACTAACTACGTAAGGGCGTAGAGTTAATAGACTTTATATAGCCCCCTAAACTTATTAATAATAAGGAATAGTAGGAGGTAGAGGAGATTATTAATAAAGTAAGGAATAAGGAAGATATCTAGTATAAGGTTAAGTAGACTAGGTAGGGTAATATCTATAATAAATAGGTACTAAAAGTAGAACTTAATACTATACTAGTATTAAAACGCGCTTATAATAAATAGATATAAGGTTAGTTTACTATATAGCTTATAGTAATATACTTATACCCTCTAATAATCTAAGTAACTACGAATATATAATACTAAGTAGAGGAAAAAATAGCGATAATAACGAGTACGACGAGCGAATAGGCCTACTAGGCTAGACGAGCGATTATACTAGGTTACGAACTTAGTAAAATAATATAAGATAGGGGGGGAGGAGAGAAGGGAGGTATTAGTAGTAAAGGTAGATAAGGAACGCGTCCTAACGCGATAATAAGGTAATAGTAATAATAGTAGAAACCTACTAAAAATCTATAAGGCTCTTAAGATAGGGAAAGAATTAAAGAAAGAATATAGTATATAAAGGCTATAAAGTAGGTACTACTAAAGTTTATAAAGAAGGTTTAAGGGATACTATAGGTAAATATAAATAAGACTATATAGGGCTTCTTCTAAAATATAGTAAAAAGGATTATAAAGTATATATAGAAGAATACTATTAAAAGATATACTATAAAGGAGTACTATAGCTAATTAATATATAAAGATTACCTAACTAGAAGGGTAAATAATAGCTAGGCGGATATAGCCTATATAGCCTAAAGGGGCTAAAATACTATCTACTTAACTATACTTAGGGTAGAAGATATTAAGAAAGTAAAGTAGGTAATAGTTAGAATTAATAATACTAGCGAAAAGATATAAATAGCTATAATAACCCTTCCCTAACTAATATAAATATTTAGGGGAGTAGAGGGAGTAGCTAAAGAGATTATTATAGTAAGGAGGATTATAGGGGGGGATATTATTCTTTAGATAGCTTTAGTAAAAGTTAAGAAGGAGTTAGAGAGGGATAATAAATAAGTAAGGAGACTTTATAAGTTAGTAAAAGTCCTCTAAAAAATAGTAATAGTAGTAATCTATAGAGTAGAAAAGATAATAGATATAAAGGATTAATAGAGAATCTTTAAAACCTTAAGGAAAGATAATAGGAAGCTTTACTTAGAGTTAGAGATAATAAAGGCTAAATAGCCTATACTTATATTAAAGCTAGATATACTTAAGAGGGAGAAGAGATTCTCTATACTAATAATTAAAGTCCTAAGTCTAGAGGCGGCGAACCGGCTTATTATAGAGGGGATAGTAATAGAGAATAGCCTCCTTTTCTATAATTATTAAGAGAGAGAAGCTACCCCTAAGTATATTACTAAGGCGTATAAATACCCTACCTACTATAAGATATATACCTAAAACTATATAACTAATAATTATATAGAAAGAGCTAGTAGTAAGCCTAAGTATATAATATATAAAGAGGAGTACTTAGTATAAAGTAAAACCTACTTAATTTAATAGAAAGAGAATACTAAGGCTAAGTAGAGAATTAAGTATAGCTAAAATACTTTAAAGAGACCCTAAAGTAATACTTAGTAAGGCCTACGTTAGTAATACTAAAAAGGACTAGCCTAAAAGAGTAGTATAAAGTAATTTTTAAAGGGAAGAGGAAGGCCTTAAAGGATATAATAGATAAGCCTTAGAAAGGAATTAGAGAGGTAGTAAAGAGAGGATAACTAATAACCCTCTCTAAAGTAGAGTAAAGGTAATAGCCCCTATCTATAGAGAAGATTAGTCTAATAAATACCCTTAAGTAGACTTTAGGAGTATTATATAGGCTCTTTACTAAGAATTAATCTCGTTATAATATAAGTTTTATATAGTTATTTAACCGATTTAAGTTTATACTAGTTTTAGAACGCTATTAATACTAGAATATAACCGTTCTAAAACTACAAGAACTATTAATAATTTTATAACTATTAGACAACGGTTACGTAACTCTAACTAAAACCCTAACTCTAGCAACTCTAGCAACTCCAGCAACTCTAGTAATATTAGTAGTACCTATAATATCCAGTAATATTAGCAGCACCTGTAATATCTAGTAATATTAGTAACACCTGCAATATCCTACAGCACTAGTAACACCTGTAATATCCTATAGCACTAGCAATATCAGCGATACCTATAATATCCTATAGTATTAGCAACACCTACAATATCCTATAGTATTAGTAATATTAGTAATACCTATAATATCCTACAGTACTAGTAACACCTACAATATCTAGTAATATTAGTAACACCTATAATATCCTATAGTATTAGTAACACCTATAACACCTGTAATATCTAGCAATATTAGCAATACCTATAATATCCTACAGTACTAGTAACACCTGTAATATCCTATAGTACTAGCAATACCTATAACACCTATAATATCCTACAGCACTAGCAACACCTATAATATCCTATAGTATTAGTGATATAGCAGGTAGGTAGTAGCACGGTACGTGTTAAAGGACTTCTATTAATATATAGTAGTATTAACTGATAATATCTTCTAAGTGCCCGAAGGGCCTAACTATAAAGTTCCGCTAAGGCGGTACCTTAGCGTATATACCGCCTTAGCTATACCTAGCCGTAAGACTATATTAGAGTCCCCCGCGCTAAAAAGAAATACAGCGCCCTCGCTATTAAGCGCCGGCTAATATTATATTTATTCCTCTATAATATTACTATAGTAGTCGACTGCCTTATTATCCTCCTTACTAAGCTTCTTAAGTCCCTCCGGTACTATACTCTGCTATTCCTTAAAGTCGTTATGTGTAATACGGTCTATAGATAGGAAAGCTTTAGTAATCTTATTAAATACGGCGTTAGCTTTTATAAGTAGGGTATTATTAAACTCCCTATTATTAGAGAGTTCGGCTATATAGGTTTAGAACTTAATAATATCCTCTAGCGCCTACTTAGCCTATAAACGATTTATTACTAACTACTTAATTATACGTTCGTTATAGGCTTAAAGCAAAATCTACGTATTATATAAGGCCGTAGCGAATAGGACTACCTTCCCTTATACCTACTTAAGGTTATTATAGGTATAGTACTTAGCTATAGTTATAGTTATCTTAACCTCTTTATCTAAGGCGAAGCGCCTCCCCCTACTAGCTGAGTTAACTAGATCTTACGTAAGTCTAAACTTATTAGTAGGGGTTTTAGGCCTAGCTTTCTTACTAGGGGTTCTAGGTTTAGTATTATTAACTTTCTACCTTTTCTTATTACCCGCCTTCAGTTCAGCTGCCGTAGTCCTAGTAGTTTTAGGACGTTTAGCTTCCTTTAGCCTAGTTATCTCCTCTTAAATAGTATTAGCCTTTAGCTGAGCTACCTTAGTCCTAGTTATCTTAGAACGTTTAGCTTCCCTATTCGGCCTAGTTATCTTAGGCTATTCCTACTTAGCTGCCTTTAGCTCTTTAGTAAGTCCCTTAGGATAGACTTATATCTTAGCCTTCTTTCCTATATTAATCTTAGGTAGCTTAGGCTTAGTACTAGCCTTACTAAGAGGGGGAATATTAATAATAATAGTAGCACTACTTAGTTCCTATATAATATATATAGCCCTCTCTCGAATATTATACGTAGCGTTTATACCTACGCTATTAATAAAGTTACTTTAGTTAATATTAAAATACTTAGCTCCTTCTTCGCTATATAGCTGGTATTTCCCGAATACTACTAGGTATACCTAAACTTAACGTACGTTAGACTAAACCTTAGGTACTAGGCCTTTATTACTCTATATTACCCTTAAGGGAT
>JAEUBA010000258.1:0-15582 GCA_018257865.1 Stereocaulon alpinum | reverse complement strand
GAAAATAGCTTTCTATATAAGATAGGGTCTCTATAAATACCTTATAATACTATTTAGGTTAATAAATATACCTATAATATTTTAGGTATTTATTAATAATATCCTAAAAGAATATTTAGACGATTTCGTCCTAGTATATATTAATAATATACTTATATACTTAGATATATATAAGGAATACGTTAAGTAAGTATATAAGGTACTAAAAAAGCTTAAGTAAGTAGGATTATACTTAAAGTTATTAAAGTATAAATTTTACTAGAAAAGACTTAAGTTTCTAAGATTTATTATCTCTAATTAAGGTTTAGAAATAGATCCGGAAAAGGTAAAAAGTATAATTAAGTAGCCTATACCTATAAATAAGAAAGAAGTATAATTATTTCTTAGTTTTACGAATTTTTATTAAAAGTTTATCTATAGATATTTAAAAACTACTATACCTCTTACTAGCTTAACCTATAATAAAGTACTATTTATATAGTTAAAGGAAGTAGAGGTATCCTTTAGGACCCTTTAAAAGTAATTCGCTTTTAGTTTAATATTATATTAGTTCGACCTAAAGTCGCCTATTCGCCTCTATACTAATACCTCCGACGGAGTAATTAGAGTAGTAATTAGCTAACTATCTATAAATAATAGCCCTAATACGGGAAAAATAGGGAAAATAGGCGTTACTTATTATTAGTACTCTATAGCCTTCTATAGTAGGAAGTTAGTAGACGCTAAAACTAGATACCTAATATATAATAAGGAATTACTTACTATTATAGACGTATTTTATATTTAGAAGGTTTATCTAGAAGGAACTAAGTACTAGGTTTAGGTTTTAATAGACTATAAGAACTTAATATTCTTTCTATTAACTAAGGAGCTTAATAGACGTCTAGCTTAGTAGTATAAAGAGTTATTAATATTTAATTTTAAAATTAAATATATTAAGGGTAGCGAGAATAATACTATAGACGTACTTAGTAGAAGAGCTAATTATATATTAAATATTTAATAGAATTCTAGAATAGTTCTAACGTATTATAAGGATAGATTATTAAGACCTAATATAGCCGGACTATATATAATAGTAATAATAACTATTAATAGCGAAGATTTAACTAAGAGGATCCTAAAAGACTTACTAAAGGATAAAGTTATATTCGAAATCTATAAAGATATTAATAGCTATAACTTATTTAGGAAAATAGATTTAAGACTACTAACCTTTTAAGAATAGATTTATATCCCTATAGGTACTTAAGGAGAAATTTTTAGGATATACTATAAAACTAAAAGCTTTAGTAGATATTAGGGAATTAAGAAGATACTTAAGAAGATATCCTATAACTTTTATTTCCCTAAGATATAAAAATATATCGAGGATTATATTAGTAAATATAATATTTATATTAGAATAAAGTACCCCTAATATAAGCTTTATAGAGAGTTAAAATTACTAGCTTACTTAGACGGTCTATAAAAGAGTATTATATAGGATTTTATTATTAAACTCCCTAAGTTAAAAGAATAATTAATAGATATATATTATAATACGATCTTAGTAATTAATAATTAATTAACTAAGATAGCGTATTTTATACTATATAAGGAAGTATTAGATATTAAGGATCTAGCGTACGTATTTTTATAAATAATAGTAGCTAACTATAAGCTTCCTAAAAAGATTATCTTAGATAGAGATAAACTCTTTACCTCTAAGTTTTAGAGATTATTAATAGATATAATAGGAATTAAGATAAAGATAAGTATAGTATTCTATTTATAAACTAATAGTTAGACGGAAAGAACTAACTAAATAATAGAGTAATATCTTTAGTACTATATTAATTATTAATAAGATAATTAGGTATCCTATCTACTAGTAGCGCAGCTAGCGTATAATAGATTAATATCTAACCTAATAGGTATAACGCTATTTCGAGCTAACTACGGGTTCGAACTATATATAATACTATTACTAAAAGGGATTAAGTTAAAGGCCTAAAAGGTAACTATCGCTACTAAGGAAATAGTAAGGATTTATTAAGAACTATAGAAGGACTTATAGTTCCTAAGTAACTACTTAATAATATATTATAATTAAAAATATTCGATAGGACTAAATATTTTTAAAGGGGATAAGGTATATCTTCTTTATAGAAATTTTAAAACTAATAGGCCTAGTAATAAGCTTAATTATATAAAGCTAAGACTATTCCTTATAAAGGAATATAAAGGGGATATAAACTATATACTAAAACTTCTATAACTAATAAAGAAGTACCTAGTATTCTATATATTATTACTTAAGAAAGTAAACCCTAAAATATTATTAAAGACCGCACCGCTACTCTTAAATTAGGATAATAAGGAGTATAATATTAAGGAAATTCTAGATTATTAAGTAATTAAAGGAAAAAAGAGGTATCTAATAAAGTAGTTAGACTATAACTAGTTAGAGAATATATAGGAATTATTATCTATACTTAACTACCCTAAGAGGCTAGAGTAGTTTTAGAAACGAAATCCGTAGTTAGGGGATCCTACTTAGAAAAGTTAATCTTACCTATATTAAAGGATAGAAGGTTATTTAGGACTTTAGAAGTAATAGCTTCCTTTTCCCTCTTCTCCTCCTTCTTTAAAAACTTAATATTCTTAACCTCTTACTAAACTATCTTCGCTTAGTCTACCTTAATCCTTTAAATCTATTTTTATAGGTGAGAAAGCTTTATAAAAGCTTTATCCTCCTTACTATATAATTTAGTATACTACTCCTCTATCCGTTTCTATTTTAGAATATTAAGTAGAGATAGTTTATACTTATTACTACTATAAATATACTTAATATATTAGTCGGATACTTCCCTTATATAATATAGGAGACCTAAGTTAGTATACTATAAATAGAAGCGTTTTAATAAGGAAGCTATTCTAAGTTTTAGGACTAACTAATAATAATAAGTAAGGGAATTTATTAGTTTCTTAATCCTTAGTATAAGGAAGAAATACTTAGGTTATTAAGTTACTTTTAGGATAAAAATAACTAAATAAGGGGATTATATTACGAGTAACCCCGTAAGGTTATAGGTAAGGTATATAATAGGGTTAGTAGGTAAAGGACTATTAGAAGAGGACTTAGTAATATAAGTAATCTAGGGTATATTAGGTAGATTATAGAGTAATATAGTAGATATAGGGCTAAATCACCTAGATTATATTAGGGCTTAGTATAATTAAGATAAATATATAAGGAAGGGTTTTCCTTTAATAGAATACGTTCTTATCTCCTTATATTTAACTTATATAATAGAGAGGAGTCTTAGCTAAAGATAATTTAATAACTATCTATCTCTATTACCTTCTAGTGCTTAATATACTGTGTGATTTACCCGTAGGAGTTAAACTACCCCGTTATAGCTAATTAATAACTAATCCTAGGCTTAATCCTAAGCTTACGCTATTACTCCTCGTACTTATTATTCTTCTAAGCTTATATAATATCCGTAGTATAACCCTTATCTATCAGCGTATCTAGTGCCTTTTTATATACCTTAGTAAATTTAGGGTGCCTTATATAAAGCTACCTAATAAACTTAGCGAGCTCGCCTTCGATAGGACTACTATTTTAATAGGAGGGGAGAGCTGGTATTACTATAACTAAGCGAGAGATTAAACGAGGGCGGCGAGTTATCCTAGCTATAGCTATATCTCTAGAGTAAAGTTCTTTAATAAGATCTGAGGTTCTTATATCTCTAAGCGACTAGGGCCCTAACGTTAGTAGCTAAAAGCTTAGTATAAGGCCTAGTATAAAGCTATATCTATAGGGATAGAAAGGCGGCGGCGGCGGCAGCAGTCTAAACTACCCTCCTATAGTAGGATAAGCAGGTATAGATATCTTAGTAGTATACTATCTCTTCTCTTTACGAGCCTTATTCCTCTAGGTCTGCCGTAGCTATTAAAGTAATAATTTAGGTAGCTAATCGTTAGTAATTCGACCTAATATATCTTTAAGGATAGCAGCTGCCTATATCTTTAAAAGATTCGGAAGGAGAGGTAAATACTCGCCCTTATATAAATAGTAATAGTAGCCTATATTCTTATATATAGAGCTTTTGCAAGCCTATTAACTATATATTTCCTATTATTTCTGCCTCTAAGGCTCCTTAGTATTCGTATTATCTATCTCCTTAAGAAGCCTATTAGTTAGGATATATATAGAGCCTCTTAATATTCCTAAAATAGTTATCCTAGGCTTCTTCTCAGCTACTTTACCTATAATAGGGATCTCCCTAGTGCTATTACGGGCCTAGTAGTATATAAGGTTAATTTATAGGCCCTTCCTCCCCTCCTCCTACTACGCCCGGAGCTCTTCTTTAACGCTTAACTAATTATACTACGTCTTAGCGGTCGTAGAGCGTCGATTTGGCCCTATAAGCTTCTTATAGAATAGCGTTACTCGGACTAAGACTTAGTAGTATACGTAGCCTCTCTCTATAGCCTATTAACTAGCAAAGTTACGCTACTGCTAATATATAGGGGTAATTATAAGGTTATTACTACTATTAACAGTATAGTCCCGGAAGGTCTAACTGCGAATAGTCGAACTTTAGGTATCCTTCTCTTAGAATAACCTAACAGCAAGCTTATATTTAATAGCGATACGTTCTAGCGACTTAGACCTATTATTACTAATTTAGTAGACTAGGGCCTTTCCCTTCTTCTTTATTATAGAATTATAGGATTACTAACTAGCTATAGTTTAAGACTATAAGATATTAATATCCTTTAAAGTCTCCTTACCCTCCTTACTATTACTAAGAATACCCTCTCTACGAGATATATCCTTCCTAGCCTACGTCTACCTCCTATTCAGCTTACTATTAATACCTACGAATAGACTTTTAGTCGAATAGCGTCTAAACTAGGGTTATAGGGTATTAAAATACGTCTAAGTATTCGATAACTAAGTCTTAGGCCTTACTTTATTAATATCCTTATCCTTATCTAGCAGATTATATCGAAATAAGGCTATAGACGTTTGAGACGGTGTATTTAGTACTAAATTAATAGCCTCCTAGGCTCTAGCCCTAAGTAATATTACTGAGGACGGTAATACTAAGGACGTCTAACTTAAAGAAAAGAAGCTTAATAGGGGAAGTAGTAGCGGTAGTATACTTAAGTAGAATATATTAGGGGCTTAAAAAGATCTATCTATAGTACTTAAAGAGGGGGTTTACTTAGTCGCTAGGGAAGCCTTTTTAGAGGCTTTCTTAGCAGTAGGCTTTAAAGCTTTACTACCCTTTTTTAGTAGCGGTGGATACTTCTCAGCCTGCTTAAGCGCCTAGGGTAGCTTTAATACTAGACGACTAGGTTAAGGGGCGATAGGGGTAGGGGTAGGGGTAGGAGGCTTTAGAATCAGACGTCTAGGTATTTAAGGGGCGGGGGCGGTAGTAGCAGTATATTACGGGTAACCCCGTAAGGTCACGGGTAAGGTATATAATAAGGGTTAGTAGGTAAAGGACTATTAGGAGAGGACCTAGTAATATAAGTAATCTAAGGTATATTAGGTAGATTATAGAGTAATATAGTAGATATAGGATTAGATTACTCGGATTATATTAACGCTTAGTATAGCTAAGGTAAATATATAAGGAAGGGTTTTCCTTTAGTAGAATATTTTCTTATCTCCTTATATTTAACTTATATAATAGAGAGGAGTCTTAGCTAAAGATAATTTAATAACTATCTATCTCTATTACCTTTTAGTACTTAATATACTATATAATTTACCCGTAGGAGTTAAACTACCTTATTATACTTTAAATACTATACTTTAGACTATATAGTATAAGTACTTTTAGTTCTACCTTAAGGGAGAGACGGCGAGTTATACCTAAAGTAATAAGTAGATTTAAGGGAAGGGACTTAGCTCCTATTCCTAAGGAAGGGATTACTATTAGTAATAGAGGGATAAAGTTACCTACCCCTATAAAGTTCTCTAGTAGGAAGGGAGGATTAAATACGTTTCTTTAATAAATTAACCTATATATAGTATTTAATATACTAAGCTTCTCTACTATAAAGGCTAGGAATATATTTTACTTATTATACCTTAAAGATAATATAGTAGTAGCCCTTTAACCTTAACTAGAAGAATATCTTTTAATCTAGGACCCTAATATAATAGAGGATAAGTCCTTAAAGATTATTTCTAATAAAATATATATTAGAAACCTATTAAGGTTCTACTTTAAGGATAGTACTAAGGAAAGAAGGCTAGAATATAAGCTTATAAATCTTTAGTAGAAGGGGCCTATAATAGAATATATAGTATAGTTTAGAGAAATTACTTATTAACTTAATTAGTCGGAAGATACTTAAGCCGCTATATATAGAAAGGGACTAAAGGATAAGGTTAAGGATAAGCTCGCCTATTCTAATAATATTAGAAACTTTATATAGTTAGTATCTAAGGTCTACTCTATTAATAATAGAATATATAAAAGAAAGATAGAATAGAAGTCTTTAGGCCTAGTTACTAAGTTTAGGAGAAAAGAAAATATTTTAGCTATAAAAGCGAAATTCTCTAGGAAATCTTATAAAGGGAAGAAGTAGAAGAAGGACCTATCTAATATAGAATACTATAGATACTATAAAAAGGGATACTACTAAAATAAGTACCCTTAATAAGAGTAGGTAGCTATAGTAGGGGATATAAACCCTAACTATAATAAATAGGAGTAGCTAGAACGACTAGTATAGTTAATTAATTATTAACCCTTAAGCGTGTGCGCGTTATAGCTACGCTAACGTAATAATATTAATTAGGGTCTAGGGGCTTAGTAATAGTATTACTACCTAGGACTCCCCCGTGTTTTAGGGATCTTTAGAAATTAGTTCTGCTACTACTCTACTACTAAGTAATATAATTATATCTATTACTTAATACCTAAATCTAGTAACTTTACGTCTCTTATACCTTAGTATACTAGCTTAGAGCCGGCGTCGCTAGCCTTTATAGTTCTAATTTCTCTACCTTTTTAAGGGAGAGGCCTAGAGTTACTGTAATATTAGGTCGGACGCGTAGTTATACTACTATAACTATTACTAACGCCGAAAAACCTAACGATATTAATAATAATAATAATCCTACGGAAAGTTATAGGACTAATAGAGAGTCTTAGCTAAATACCTCTAATTTAGATAATACTAATCTTAAGTAATACTTATAAGAAGCCTAAGCGATAAATCGCCGCCTAAAGTAACTACGCGAATTATTAGTATTAGAAGCTAAAAATAATATAATTTAATACCTTAGGTCGTAGAGTACTATTAGAATACCTATAGGAATAGTTTAAGAGGAGGAATAATATCCTACTACCGCTATATTAGTATAATTAGTTAATATTACTAGCTAAAGGATTCCTTTATATCTTATAACGCCCGCCTTTAGCGCGCCTATAAACCTACCTATTAGACTCTAAAGACCCCTAGTACCGAAAAGTTTTCGGCCTAAGAATATATAACCCTATAAGGGAATTAGTAAGGGTAAATACCTATACTAGTTCGCTAACTTAGAAAAGAAGTTTCTTAAGAGTCTGGAGTACTTTACTACTAAACTATTTAGGATAGTCTACTATATAGACGCCCTAAAAGATAACCTAAATTCTTAGTAGAATACCTACCTAAAGGACTATAGATAGGATAATATAATATTCGAATTCTTTAAGTAATTCCTATATAATTTAGTTATAGATTCTATTAACCGCCGTCTCTTCGCCTATAAAAGGTTTAAGGAGGTAAAGTAATATTCTAACTAAAAAGTTACTATATTTAAAGCCTACTTAAAGGAGTTAGAAGTTAACCTACCGCCTATAGCCCTAAAGCTTAAAGCTAACCTCTTCCTAGCTAAGCTAAGACCGGAGCTAAAGAATAAAATCTTAAGTATAGGTAAGATATCTAATAATAGGGATAATATTATTACCTAAGCTATTATATAAGAGAATATTATAGGGCGCGAGTATTACAGAGGCGGCGGCTTAAGTACTTATAGGAAATTATCTAACTATAAGGCCTCTAAGTTATAAGGGAGCCGCCTATTAGAATAATAGATTTCTAAGCCTAATAGGCTAGGCCTAAGGGTTAATAGCTTATAGTTAGCGCGATATAAATCTTATTTAAGGAGTCTAAAGCGGAAGATTAATTTAGATTTAGTAACTAAGCTTATCTACTATTATTATAGGAAGCTAGGCTATATAAGCCTAAATTATCCTAATTATAATAAGCCTACTACTTATACTAGTATTAGTATAGTATTAGTAAAAAATAATCAGCCCCCGTAACCGCCTTAGAAGCGGGGGAAGAAATCTAAAAAGTAGAGGTAAGTCCTTTTATCTTAACTAAGGGTTAGATAACGCTTAATACTAGCCTATAGTAGGTTACTACTTTATTAAATACTAGATTATAGCTTAATTTAATCTCCTAGAAGTTTATAGTTTAATAAGACTTACTACCTTCTACTACTAACTTACTACTACTAAAAGCTCTAAGTAGCTTTAGTATATATATCTATAATACCTATTAATTTAAGTATATACTTATTAATAGCTAGGGTTATAGTAAGGAGTATAATATACTTTTTTATACTATTAATCTTAAGGGTCCTAACGTTATAATTAGTATACTAGGGTTAAAGTAAATAAAAATTTTACTTAATCCGTTAGCGGAGTAGTAGCGGTTTAAGGTTAATACTAAAAAGTTTTAGGTTAAGGAGCCTACTATCTTTAGCTATTATCTTAAGAAGGAGCCTAAAGTTTATATAATTATATATACTGCTATAGCGACTAATTACTTAGATAAAGGAAGCCTAGAATAGATTCTAAAGGAACTACTAGAGTTCTCTAATATTTTCTTAAATAAGAAAGTAGGAACCTTACCCTTATTAAAGGAAGGTAACTACGCTATTAATATTAAGAATAGTAAGGAGCCGCCTTATAGGCCTTTCTATAACCTATCTTAATCTAAGCTAGCGGAGCTGCGGCGCTATCTTAATAATATATTTATAAAAGGCTAGATATACTATTTAGTTTCTTTAGCTGGAGTACCTATCCTCTTCGTATTAAAGAAGGATAGTAGGCTGCGTCTTTATATTAATTATTAAGGGTTAAATACGGTAACTATTAAAAATTAATACCTATTACCCCTAATTACTAAGATATTAGACCGCCTATATAGGGTTAAAAAGTTTATAAAGTTAGACTTAAAGGATACCTATTATAGGATTTAAATTAAAGAAGGTAATAAGTAGAAGATTATATTCCGTACCCGCTATAGCTACTTTAAATACTTAGTTATACCTTTTAGGCTCGCTAATACCCTAGCGACGTTTTAAGTATATATTAATAAGGCTCTTATAGGGCTTATTAATATTTTATATATTATCTATCTTAATAATATCTTAATTTATAGCGCGAACCCAGCGGACTACTAGCAGTATATTTAGTAAGTATTAGAATAATTACGTTAGTTCTCGCTTTTCGCTAACCTAAAGAAGTATTAGTTTAGTACTAAATAGGTTAAATTTCTTAGATTTATTATATCTACTAATAGCGTAGTAATAGATTAGGAACGTATAGCGATAATTAGGGAATAGCTTAGGCTAGAGACCTTTTAAGATATATAAGTCTTTTTAAATTTCTACTAGTAGTTTATTTATAATTATACTACTATAGCTACGCCTCTAACCGACTTGCTTAAAGGTAGTAAAGATAGGAAAAAGGTAGGTTAACTTTAGTAAAATAATAGTACCGAAGGTACTTTTTAAAAGCTTTAGGATATCTTTTCTAGTATACCGTTTCTACGCTACTTTAACCTAGAAGTAAAGTTACGTATAGAAACTAACGCCTCTAACTTTACTATTATAGTAGTACTTATATAGCTAGATAATAATAGCTATTAGTACCTAATTACCTTTTAGTCCTAGAAGATAATTCCTACGGAGTAGAATTATAAGGTTTATAACTAAGAATTGCTCGCTATAGTAGCAGTAATAAAATAGTAGCGATACTACCTAAAAGGTAGCCCGTTTATTATTAAGGTTCTTACTAATTATAATAATCTTAAGGGCTTTATAAAGTAGAAGTAGTTAAATTCTTAATAAGCTAGGTAGGCGCTAAAGCTTACTACTTTTAATTTCGAAATTATTTATTATACTAGAAAAACGAATCCTACGGATCCGCTATTATAATACCCTAATTATAAAGGAAGTTCCCCGCTGAATACTAAGTTATTACTAATATTATAGAATAAACTCGCGCTTTAGGGTAGAGATAAGGAAGGTAAAGGAATTATTATAGCGATATCGCCGGCTTTTTAAATTATAGGCCTCTAAGTTATTATCCCCTAAAAGGATATAAGAGGTATTATAGAATTAGCTTATAAGGATCCTTAATATTTAATTAAGACTTTAATTCGAGACTTATAGGCTACTAATAATTAGGCTAAATCCTTTTCTATAAATAAGGGTACGCCGTTATAGCGCTATCTCCGAAATAAGGTATAGGCTTTAGACTTAGAGGGCTTATTAAGAAATAATAACCGCTTATATATCCCTAGAGATAAAGCCTTAAGGGAAGAACTTATTAGTAAATACTATAATAATCCCCTAGTAAAGTACTTTAGCGCTAAGAAGACATATAAGTTACTTACCTATAAATACTTTTAGTACGGGAGTTCTAAGTAAGTTAATAAGTATATTAAGACTTATAATATCTACTAAAGAACTAAGGCTCCCTACTATTACCCCTATAGCGAATTAAGTTTGCTTTCTATTACTAATAAGCTATAGAAGGAGCTCTTAATAGACTTTATTATAGGTCTACTCTTAAATAAATATAAGAATATAGTCTATAACGCTATTCTAGTAATTATTAATTAATTTATAAAGATAGTAAGGTATATACCTACTACTACTATAATTAACGCTACTAAGCTAGCGGATATTTTTTATACTAAGGTAGTATACTATTATAGTATACCTAATAGTATTATTAGTAATAGAGGTTTAGTATTTACTAGCGCCTTCTAGTTAGCTATTTATTTTTACTCTAAAATTAAGCGTCGCTTAAGTACCGCCTTTTATCCTTAGACTAATAGTTAGATAGAATACTAAAATTAGGTACTAAAGTACTACTTACGTATCTTTACTAATAATAAGTAAACTACTTAGGCGAAACAGCTGCTAATAGTAGAATTTATATATATAAATAGTCTTTATTCCTCTATTAGAACGATACTATTCTACTTAATATATAGATACTACCCCGAACTTCGTTAGGAACTTAAGGATAAGTCCTTAAAGAGGAGGATACCTACTATAAATAAGAGGATTAGATTACTATAAGTATTAAGAGATAAAGCTATAAAACGCCTATAGCGCGCTAGAGAGTCTTAAGTTAAGTAGTATAATAAGAATTATAAGCCTTAAAGCTATAAGGTTAGAGATTTAGTAATACTATTAACTAAGAATCTTAAGTAAAAACGCTTAAGTAAAAAGTTATCTTATAAATTTATAGGGCCTTTTAGGATTACTAATAAAGTAGGAGTATAGGCTTACTACCTTCTACTACTATAAACTTATAGGATCTATAATACTTTTTATATCTTATTATTAGAGCTATACTACCTTCGCGACGGCGATAAGATATTAATAAACTTTATATAAGCCCCTAAACTTATTAATAATAATAAGATATAGGAGGTTAAAGAAATTATAGATAAGGTCTAAGATAAGTAAGGCGTTTAGTATAAGGTTAAATAGACTAGCTAGGGTAAAGAATATAATTAGTAGTTACTAGATAAAGAGCTTAAGGATACCTATAACTTAACTTAAGTCTTTAATAAGTAGATAGTTAGTAAGTATATATAGTCTCTAGTTCTTTAAATACTACTAATAGTAGCGAGTAAGCGGCGGTAATAATATAAGTTATAATAATTATAAACCTTATAGGTAAATAATCTTATACTATAAGTATACTCCTCTATAATTCTTATACTTACTTACTTATACCTTAATAGGGTAGAGATAAGACTATATTAATTACTATCTAAATTACTATCTATTATTAGCGAGACGTCGTACGTAAGTATATTTACCTAGTATTAGTAAAGAAAAAGAAAAAAACTTAATACTACTTCTACGCTAAAGTATAGCTATATAACTTACCCTTTAAGAGCCTTAATATACTCCTAGAGGCTTTTAATCTCTTCTATATATTCTATAATAGTTTACTCTAGCTCTATAACACGCTAATTAGCCGCCGCGAGTTATTACTATAGATTAGCGATAATTATAGGGGCTACCCTACTAGTCGCTACTATTTAACCCTATACTTTTCGCTACTAAGTTATCTACTTCCTAATCTTCTTCCTCTTACGCTATACTTATTATATCTAGCTGTCGGTAAAATAACGCCGCACTAATCGCTATATAGACCGACGAAACGGCTTTAGGATCTAGATATATTAGGAGGCGACGTAGTAGAGCTATTAGAATAATATACCTTATAATAATAATTAAGTCTATAGTAGCTATCCTTATAATATTAATAGGGAGGAGCGTTACTACGCTTATAATCGTTATTCCCTATATAGAAATAAGTCCTATAGGGTAAAGGTATATTAATAATATAGTCTATAAGTATTAGTAGCTAGTAATACGCGCCGGTTACGCGACAGCGACGTACGATATTAAGTATATATATATATTATATCTACAAGTAATATATTAGTAGCTAATAATATACGCCGGTTACGCGATAGCGACGTATAATATTAAGTATATATATAAGTTATACCTATAAGTAATATATTAGTAGCTAATAATATACGCCGATTATACGATAGCGATATACGATCTTAAAAGAATATTTAGATATTATTATAATAAGAAGAACTATTAACTATATTAGTAATATTAATTATAATATAGGTATACTAATATTAGGGAACGTATAAGTCATATTAAGAGTTATAAAGAGAGAAAAGTTAGGGGGAAAGTTATTATTTATATATCTATAGGTCGTTATCGCTACGACGTCGCTATACGTTAAAGCTATTTAAAATAATAATAACTAATAATATAATAACGTAGCTATTACCCGCTAATACGGCTAGTAATTAATTATATTATTAATAACTATACGTTACTACTACGCCTACTATATATTCTTTCTATATTATAATAGATTTAGGCGTTACTGTAGTTAGATAATATTCTATATATATAAGGCGCCGCCTTAACGACGTCGCCTTTAGGTTAACTCTTTTCCCTTACGTTTCCTACTAAGTTTAAAGGGTTTTTAACGAGTAGTCTATTCTATATACTTTAGTACCTAGGGACTAGGGCCTAGAGGGGAGGATACTATTAACCCTTAAGCGTATACGCGTTATAGCTACGCTAACGTAATAATATTAATTAGGGTTTAGGGGCTTAGTAATAGTATTACTACCTAGGACTCCCCCGTATTTTAGGGATCTTTAAAAATTAGTTCTACTACTACTCTACTACTAAGTAATATAATTATATCTATTACTTAATACCTAAATCTAGTAACTTTACGTCTCTTATACCTTAGTGTGCTAGCTTAGAGCCGGCGTCGCTAGCCTTTATATTAATAAAGAGTATAACTATTAACCCTTAAGCGTATACGCGTTATAGCTACGCTAACGTAATAATATTAATTAGGGTCTAGGGGCTTAGTAATAGTATTACTACCTAGGACTCCCCCGTATTTTAGGGATCTTTAGAAATTAGTTCTGCTACTACTCTACTACTAAGTAATATAATTATATCTATTACTTAATTGATTAATTGATTTATACGCCTATTCTAGTATCTATATATACTAATAAGGGTATTCTTTTATATAATTAGTAAATCTAGGGGGCTATAAGCCCTCTAGACGCGAAAGAAACCTTTTTAGGGTCGCCCCTTCTAGCTAAAAACTTTCGCTTATTAGCTTACCTATTACTCTACTCCGCCTATCTAACCTTACTACTAAGCTCTATAATACTAGTAACTATAGTCTCCTTTACCCTATTAGGCCCTATAATACTCCGGTAGCTCTACTACCTTTAGCTTTACCTTACGCTTAGGCTTCTTTATCTTTAAGGTTTTTATTATTAGTTCTACTCTAATAGGGAGTCTAGACTAGGAAAGCTATTCCCTAGTAAGTTAGTACTATATTAGGAATCCTAACTAGACTAGCTATCTCGCTACTACCCTTATACTATTAACTTTAGCTAGTATAGTCCTAATATTATAAGTCCCTACCTCCTTAATAAGTTCTCTTTAAGTGTCGCTGAGCTTTAGGTAGTATAGGAGAATATACTTTATATCCTAATTCCTCTAACTATAGCTATAGCGAGCGCTACGAATCCCTAGTACTTTCGCTTTATATAAGAAGTAGTTAAACCTATTCTTACTACTTTAGAGTTAGACTACTATTAAGCTTTCTACCTTCCTTAGTTTTAGGTAGTAGTTATACCTATCTCTAAATAACATCTCCTTTTAAGCGGGTATATAAGAGTATTTAGGGATAGCCTCTTTATATACCTCCTACCGCTTAGTCTACTTTACTATCGCCTAACTCCTTATTTTCTTAGCTAGGATACCTACGTCTTAGTACTCCTTAATATCTATTTCTAAGTTATACTAATACGCTTTCCGCCTTATTATTATTAACGCTTAGTCCTAATCCTTCGCTTTAAGCTCCTAAAGGGCCTATACCTCCTTCTTTAGTAATAGAGTAGGGTATATTAGGCGCGCCCTCCCTCTTTTTCCCCGTAATCTCTAACGGATTATATAGTTACCTTTAATTATTAGGTTATAGATCCCCCTTAGTACTTAATATCTTATAACTAAAGTATCTAACTAAGTCTAGATAGGAGGGATAACTACCTCCGCCTTTAAGACCTAAACTAGTATTACTCTATATACTCTAAGTATTATCCTTAAATAGTTATTCTATATTATTGCTAGCGTTTTAATATACTTTCCTACTACTCCTAGTTCTCTAGTAGGGGTATACTAGATTAGTATAGTAAATATAAGTATAGGTCTTACTACTATACTATATACTATCCTATATTTCTTAAACGTAGCTCCCTAGGTCGATCCGGCTAAGTACTTAATCGCTTAGGCTTAGGTAGCTACTTTTACCTTTACCTACGCTATATAGGGGCCCTAGTAGAGCTTAGTATTAATATATAGCCTAAGGATCCTAATACTCGCCTTTAGTATAACCTCCGCGCCGCTAAATTATACTATCTCTTTTATATTAAACCTCTTAGGCGTTCGCGATAGATATATTAGTTTATACTTTTAGGGTACGAATATTACTCCGTATATTTCTACCTATATTAGATAGAGCTTATAGGCTTATTCTAGCTATTTATAGTTTATTTCCGTCGATTTACTATATACTAGTAGGTATACGTCGTCTATAAATCCTCCTACTTATACTAGGATTTTTACTTTTAAGTATACTTTAATTAGTAGTATATTAAAGAAGAGAAATAGAATTAGTAATA
>JAEUBA010000257.1:0-15659 GCA_018257865.1 Stereocaulon alpinum | reverse complement strand
AGAAAGGTTTCTTTCGCGTCTAGAGGGCCTTCAACCCCCCTAGATTTCCTAATAATGTAAGAGAACACCCTCATTAGTATATATAGATACTAGAATAGGCGTATAAATCAATCAATCAATCAAAGAAGAGGAATAGGATTAGTAATATTAGTAATCCTTATAGGATCCCTGTTTCTACCGCCTTAACTAGACTAGTCCTACCCCCTAGGGTTATTAATATCGCTCTATCCTTAAGGAAGCTCGCAGTCTACCGGACAATCCCCTTAGGGATTCCTTTCATCCTTAAGTTATAGAGTAGCCTTTTATAGGATATATTATCGAATACTCCTACTATATCTATATAGATCTTTATAATAATTTACTACGTTATATTACTTAGGATTACCTATTAGTACTAGCTAATTCCCTAGATATATACCTTAACTATAGGTTATTTCTAATTACTAAATAGTTATACGATTAGGGAAGAAAGCTTATAGATTATAACTTACCCGTACTAATTCTACCTTAGTCTACGTATACTTACCCTTTCCTTATCGCGTCTAAGCTATACTATAATATTACGGAGTAAGTATTATTACGTAATTAAATATCGAGTAACGTTACGCTTTTAATATAATTATTATAGCTATTACTATAACCCCTTAATCTACGCACTTTTTCGTCTATAGCGCTACGGGTACTAGTAAAACTTTTCTATATAAGATATTATATTACTACTTCCGCGCCTAAGGATATATTATTCTATACGTTACTTCTATAGGTATTATAGTAATCTTACTACTTAGTAGCTATACCTTATATTCCCGTTTTAAGATCCTAATTAACTACGATAATATATCTACCTATTATATTCTAGTATAGTCTAATATAGCCTAGCTAATTCGCCGTATAACTCTAATTATCTAAGATAAGGTACCTATATAGAATAAGAGTAACTTTACTATAGTAAATACTACCCTATATAATATCTATAAGAATAATAATCTATTTAGTAGTATACTAGTAATTATAGGGGGAGACTTTATATAGACTATATTAGTAGTTCCTAAGGGTAATTATACTATATAGGTTAATACGAGCCTTTATAGTTCCTAGATCTAGCTATAACTTTTGATACTTAACCTTAACCGGAATATACGGCTTTACGCTAGGTCTAATAATTAGGTATTCGCGAGTTAGATTACCTATATATCCTATAAACTATCTTTATATAGGTTAATATAACTACCGCTAGAAATTATAAACCTATACTAGGATATATAACTTTTTACGGAATTAATCTTTCTAACTATTAACCTTATACGTTCCTCGCTAGTACCGGATTTCTTTAAAAGTTAAGCGATCTTATCTCTATAGAATAATATAGTAGCGCTCCTAAATATAGAGATCCTTTCCTATCTACCTAGTAATATACGGTATTTTCTATCTACTAACAGTTCGTTATTAGATAGTATAATAGATAGATTAAGTCTTAAGTTTTTATAATCTCTTAAGCTATCTAGGTTCCCTCCTATATAGCTATATCTTAAGGTTAGGGCCCTAATTATATTACTACGGAATCTACACCCTAATAAAAGTATATATAATAGAATACGACTAGTTATTATACGTCTATCTTAGTAGTATATCGAAGGTCGTCTTTTAGGAGGAAAGTAGGATAATAGGTTATACTTAATTCTAAGAATTAATCTAACTAGTAAAGATAGTAACTATCCTTAGATCCTTACGCGTAAACAGTTTCTAGTTCGGCTCTATTTTATAATAACTATTAATAAGTCGTAAGGATAGTCGCTATCTATTATTAGAATTAATCTACTATTATCCTATTTTAGTTATAGGCAGCTCTATATTATACTATCCTATACTAAAGATATATAAAGACTTACAGTTCTTTTACTAACTAGTATAGATTAGAAAATAGATAACGTTATTTATCCTAAGGTATTATTAGAAAATTAATATTATAAATTATTATAATTATATTATATTTTTATATAGGAGAGTACTTTTCTATAAAGGTCTTTATATATCCTACTTATATCCTATATAGGTTCGATTCGAACCTTTATAGGTTTAGTTCGAACCTTTATAGTTATATATAAATCTATACTACGCCCTACTATCCGCCCCTAACTTAACCTTACTATCCTTATCTTCGTCGTCCTTATATAGATCTATAAGGCGGCCGTATATTTTAGTAAGCTCCTAGTACTTTTCCTTAAGCCCTATATAAACTTCCTTTTCTAATATATTACTAATCTTAACCTTTTTACGCGGGCCTATATAGATTAGTATAGTACTAAATAGTATTATAAGGAGATATACTATTAGAGTCTAAGGTATCCTTCTTAGCCGTAGCCTTAACTTTCTCTATATAAATTAGTATAATTACTATATAAATCTAGGCCGAATAGGTACTAACTAAGTATAAAGTTATATTAACTAATACTATCGCCGGAGGTTAAATAATTTGCGTATATATTATTATAGAACCGTACGTTACTGCGATAAAATATAAAGGAACTTAAATTTTTTATATAGGGTATATATACTTCCTTACTAGAATTATATAAGGCTATATAGCTTTATAATAGCACGCCCTTAATAATATACGGACGGTTTAAATTCTTACTAATTAGTATTAAACTCTAAGGAATAGTAAAGGAGCTATATAGACTAACTTTTTATCCGTACGTAAAATTACTTTATTAACGGCTAGCTATATAGCTATATCTACGGTCTTTATAGGGAATTTATTAAGCCCCTATATAAATTATTCTACTTTTTATAAGATATCTAATTTCTAGGTCTTACCGTTCGCGTATAGTTTTATACCGAAATCGGGCGGATAGGTACGTAGTTATTCGTCCTCTTTATTATCTAAGGCTATTATATTACGGTTTAGTATAGATTTATTAAGATTAGTATTAATTAGTAAAAAAGGGTATAAAAAATTAAAAGTCTATATAGAAAGGAAATAGGTTAGTACGGAACTAAAATAGAGATATACTTAGCTAAAAGACTCTATATAGCTTTACTATTATCTGCGTCGTATTATATCACTCTATATAATAGTCTATAGTTCTATATAAAGCCTAGATAGATCTAGTAGGCTACTATATAACTCTATATAAAGGAGCCTATATAGGATCTATATAACTTATTAATTATTAGTTATTATAGTATAAAAGTTGATTGATTAGTTTATACGCCTATTCTAGTATCTATATATACTAATAAGGGTATTCTATTACATTATTTATAAAACTAGTAGATAGTATACGTAGTATACCTTTTCTAGCTGTAAGAGAAACTATAGTATAGTGCCTAGATAAAAACTCCCGCTTATCCTTAATAATATAATTACTTTTAGTTTAGGGATTATACCCTAGGCCTCCTTAATACCGGTAACTCTTAACTATATTCTTTAATATTATACTAAGCGCTCTATAATATTATTTCTAACTAGAGAATACCTGTAAAAATCCAGATTTTTACTATTTTTACTAAGGCTATTAATTAGGTAATAGTACCTAAGTATATACTATATTCTTTATTAATTAGTTATTCGTATATTTATAACTATCCGGCCTAATAATATATAGATTCGCCTGCTTCGTAACCTATAAAAGCGATATATAGAGCTGACTATAACTAAAAGCCGGCCGTAACTATAGGTTAATACCTACGAACTTTATAGATTACCCCTAGGACTTATTTATTATTATTATAAATACCGAGCGGACTAGATATTACTTACGTATAAAGGGCGTAAGGATCCTCTTATTATTTTCCTTAGACTATAATAGTATCTTAAAGAGTATTACCTTCTCGCTATTATACGTACCGCCTATAATCTCGCCTTTAAAGATATACTTACTATACTATATAACCTAGAGCTAAGTCCCGTTATAAAGCCGTAGCGGATTTAGGTTTCTAAGTAATATAACTAAAACACCCGGTTTAATATAAAGCTTATAGGGCGGTAGCGAGGCCTTATAAAATATATTAAAATATTTAGTTGGAAAGAGGTCCTTATCTTCTTTAGAAATAGCCTAATTAATACTTTAGTATATAGTAAGCTCGCTAGGTATCTGCGTTATAAGCTTACTATTAATCTTAGTAACGTCCTTATTCGTAATAGTAAGAATAGCTCTTTAAGATAAATACTCTCTATCTACTATACCTAGGCGATATAGGTTTAGGTATACCTTATTAATTAACTTATTGATTGATTGATTTATACGCCTATTCTAGTATCTATATATACTAATAAGGGTGTTCTCTTACATTATTAGGAAATCTAGGGGGGTTAAAGGCCCTCTAGACGCGAAAGAAACCTTTCTAGAGTCGCCCCTTCTAGCTAAAAACTTTCGCTTATTAGCTTACTTATTATTCTACTCCGCCTATCCGACCTCGCCGCTAGGCTCTATAATACTGGTAATAATAATCTCCGTTACCCTAATAGGCCCTATAATACTCCGGTAGCTCCGCCGCCTTTAGCTTCTACTTACGCTTAGGCTTCTTTATCTTTAGGGTTTTTATTACCGGTTCTACTCTAATAGGGAGTTTAGACTGGGAGAGCTGTTCCCTAGCAAGTCGATACTGCGTTAGGAATCCTAACCTAACCAGCTATCTCGCAGCCGCTCTTATACCGGTGACCTCAGCTAGTATAGTCCTAATATTATAAGTCTCTGCCTCTTTAATAAGCTCCCTTCGAGTGTCGCTAAGCTCTGGGCAGTGTAGGAGAATATACTTCGTATCCTAATTCCTCTATCCACAACTGCAGCGGGCAAATTAACTTATTAATAGCGTTTTTAGGAACGTAGCTATAAGCCTAAGGTACTATATCTTCCTTAGTAGTAGAGCTCTTCTAAATACTAGACCCGTTCCCGATCTTAAGAAGATTAATAGCAAAAGCCCTTATATTAGTATATATAGAATCAGTAAGATTAGGATTATTAAGTTATTCGTTAATAGTTAGGTCTAATTATATAGTATCCTACTAGAACTTAGCCTATTATATATAAGTATTAATAACCTAACTACTAAATCTGCTAGCTACTACTAGTAGGGTTTATCGAAAATTACCGTAGAAGTAGATAACTTTACCCCTAAACTACGCCCCCTTATTACTATAGATATCTTAAAGGCTTTAGCTTACAGCCTCTATATTATACCTACTCTATATAGGCGACTTATCCTAAAAGATTACCTAAGCTCGCTTTATAAGCTCCGTAAGGTTCGTCCCTTTCTTAATCCCGTACGAAGAAGTAGCGTCCGAATCTAGTAGTATCTTAAATTAGAAGTAGGTAGTATAGCTACCCTAAAGGAGCGTTACTACTATACCTAAGGATACTATAGCTAAAGCTACTTTTTATTTAAGGCGTACTTTCTTTATTATAATATTCTTAATAAAGGTCTTACTAGTACCCCTAGCGCCGTTAAGAAAGAATAGGGTACTAGGGGCTCTATACTTATTATCCGTATTTATATTAATAGCGTCTATAATCCGGTTAATAGCGCAGCTTTAATTAGGATTAAGCTTACTCTATAAGAACTCGATATCCTTAGGGCTAATATTATAAGATATCTCTTAATATAGTAGGTAGGCAGTGGCACGGTACGTGTTAAAGGACTTCTATTAATATATAGTAGTATAGACTAATAATGTCTTCTAAGTGCCCGAAGGGCCTAACTATAAAGTTCCGCTAAGGCGGTGCCTTAGCGTATATACCGCCTTAGCCGTACCTAGCCGTAAGACTATATTAGAGTCCCCTACGTAGAAAAGAAACACAGCGCCTACGCTATTAACTATAAAAACTACCCTACTCCTCTATAATCTCGCTATAGCTATTAACCGCTACTTAGAAAATTAAAGCGCCGGCTAATATTATATTTATTCGTCTATAATATTACCGTAGTAGTCGACTACCTTATTATCCTCCTTACTAAGCTTCTTAAGTCTCTTTAGTACTATACTCCGCTATTCCTTAAAGTCGTCGCGTGTAATATAGTCTATAGATAGGAAAGCTTTAGTAATCTTATTAAATACAGCGTTAGCTTTTATAAGTAGGGTATTATTAAACTCCCTATTATTAGAGAGTTTAGCTATATAGGTCTAAAACTTAATAATATCCTCTAGCGCCTACTTAATCTATAAATAATTTATTACTAACTACTTAATTATATATTTATTATAGGCTTAAAGTAAAATCTATATACTATATAAGGCTATAGCGAGTAGGACTACTTTCCCTTATACCTACTTAAGGTTATTATAGGTATAGTATTTAGCTATAGTTATAGTTATCTTAATCTCTTTATCTAAGGCGAAGTACCTCCCCCTACTAGCTAAGTTAACTAGATCTTACGTAAGCTTAGGCTTATTAGTAGGGGTTTTAGGCCTAGCTTTCTTACTAAGGGTTTTAGGTTTAGTATTATTAACTTTCTACCTTTTCTTATTACCCGCCTTCGGTTTAGCTACCGTAGTCTTAGTAGTCTTAGGACGTTTAGCTTCCTTCAGCCTAGTTATCTCCTCTTAAACGGCGTTAGCCTTTAGCTGAGCTACCTTAGTCTTAGTTATCTTAGGACGTTTAGCTTCCCTATTCGGCCTAGTTATCTTAGGCTATTCCTACTTAGCTACCTCTAGCTCTTTAGTAAGTCTCTTAGGATAGACTTATATCTTAGACTTCTTTCCTATATTAATCCTAGGTAGCTTAGGCTTAGTACTAGCCTTACTAGGAGGAGGAATATTAATAATAATAGTAGTACTACTTAGCCCCTATATAATATATATAGCCCCCTCTCGAATATTATACGTAGTATTTATACCTATACTATTAATAAAGTTACTTTAGTTAATATTAAAATACCTAGCTCCTTCTTCGCTATATAGCTAGTATTTTCCGAATACTATTAAGTAGACCTAAACTTAACGTATATTTAACTAAACCTTTAGTACTAAGCCTTTATTACCCTATATTACCCTTAGGGGATCCTTACTAAGAAAGATAATTAGCTATCTCTAGTACCTTACTTCCTATAAGATAAACGGGTAACGTACTATTTAAAAAACCTATATTAATAATAGCTTAACGTATTTTAGAGGGTATATATCTTTATCCCTATTAACTAGCTTATATACTAGCTTATTATATAGTTTAGGGTATACGTTATCCTTCTTACTATTACTATTACCTTCTTTCTATAAGAACTGTACGGATTTTCGCGATATACTAATAACCTTATTAAAAACGACGAGTGAGTAGTACTAGAGGACGACGTAAGTAGTAGGATAAACTTTAGAAAGGTAGTACTAAGGTAGAAAGGATATAATAAAAACTTAGTAGTAAAGGATATAAGGTAAACTAGTAAACTCTATAGAAAGTAATATTTAGGGCGTAATATAAATACGTCCGGTTAGAGGAAAGTAAGCTAATATAACTATATAAATACGTAAATATATAACTACGCTACGTTTAACGCCTAGCTTAGCGGTATACTAGTAGAGTACTACTAGCAGACTACTTCTAATATAGCTAAATAGAATTTAGGCCGTTAGAAGCGGGTATTTCCTTAGATACCTATAGCGGGTAGGAGGTTAGGCCTAAATAGGCGTAGTACTTTATAGGTTTAGCTCTTAAGGCTTATTCCCTAGCCCTCTCTAATAATAATATCTAACTATCTCTTTAAAAGGGTTATTAGCGTTATAGTCGTTAACTATACCTTACGCCTTAAGGGCTAACTTATATAAAGGGTAGTAAGTATTCCAGCTGTAATCCTAGCCCTTTTATTTTATAAGGTACTATAGCGCGTTCCTTACGATCTTTCTATCTACTAGACTTTTAATCTCGAATATAGGGTAGCTAAGATCTTCCGTTTTAATAGGCCTAGGATTATCTAAGTAAGGCCTACTATAGGGGTCGTTCTATAGGTAAGGCTCCAGCTAAGCTACCGAAATAACTAGGTAGATATATATTATCGGGGGTAGGTCTAGCTAATATATTAGGTTACCTACCTTCTATAAGACTTTAAAAGGCCTAGCCCTCTACTAGCTTAACTTTCTATTTATAAGACTAGGAACCTTATACCTATAGTATAGCTTAAGGTAAGCGTAGCTTCCCTCCTTAAGATATAGAGTAGTATACTTCTTATTATAACGCCTCTTAGATATAGTATTCGTAAAGGCTATAGCTTTATCTATAGTATCCCTATAGATTTATTAAAGGCGATTATAGTCTTCTAGCGGAAGGTCTTTTAGAAGACTAAGATTATTATTTACCTTAAAACTATATAGTAATTCGTTTAGGGCGAAACTGATTATAAAGTTAATAAAGTTATTTATTATTATACTAATATATAGTAGGCTCTCTACCTAGTTAGTATCTAGCCTAGAAAGGTAGTACCGTAATATAATTTTAATCGTTTAGTTAGTCCTTTTAGACTATCCGTCTATCTAGGGGTAATACGCTATTAATATTAATATCTTAATACCTAGCTTCTAAAAGATAGCCCTCTAGAATAATAATATAAATTTAGAATCCCTATTACTTAGAAATAATCTTAGAATTCCTTAGTTACGCTTATAAAGTATAGTTACTATAACGTTCGCCTATTCTTTAGATCCCTAGGTATCTTTCCTAGGTTCTAGTACAACTTTTCTAGTAAACTTATATATTATAGTTAATAATACGTTAAAACCGTCTACTTTTAGTAAGTTAATAATAAAGTCTATAGTAATAGTATAAAATAGTATAGATAGTATAATAATAGGGTTTAGCGAACTATATAGCGAATACTATATTATCTAAAAGACTTAATAATTAGGATAGTAAGCGATATACTATTAGAGTTATTTAACTATCTACCTAATATATACCGAATTAGACAGCTGATTATATATATAGTAGAAACTACTATAGTTAGTAAGGTTATATACTATACGAAAGACTTCGCCCTCTATAGCTACTAGGATATATAAACGTTCCCTCCTATCTCTATATATATAGTAGATTAGGCCGTCTCTACTCCTAAACCGTATACCTAAGGTTTCGTCTCTAAGCGGAGGAACCGAAGGGCGTAGTATAGGTATTTCCTTAGAGGCTATCTTATAAGAGGTATCCTTAGACGACCTTAGGTCTAAGGTATTATATACCTTAATTACGTTTAGGACTTTCTACTAGTATTTATCTTCTTAGTATACCTTCTTTAGGCGGTCTTTAAAATTATCTAATATCTTAATAAGAGTAATATAATAGACTATCTTAGGTAATAGGGGGAGATTTAGGCTAGTATTAAGTAAGTTAGTAGGCTAGCTATATAATATATTAAGAATTCTAAGATAACCTCCTTAGACCTATTTATATCCCTAAAGGCGAGAGAGGGTATTAGGGACTATATTCGATTTCTTAGACTTATAGCGGATAGCGATATTAAAACTAGAGAGATATTATAAAGCTCTAATAAGGTAAAGGTTTAGCTTATTAGTACTAGAGGTAGTAAGGGTAGTTTATCTTAAGATTAGTATTATAGCTAAATAATTTATATATATTACTATAGGTAGGTACTTACTTAACTTAATTATATACCTAATCTTTTTTACTACCTAAATAATACCTACTACTTCTAGTTTAGTTAGCTAGTAATTCTTTTCCGCTTCGTTTAATAGCTTACTTAGAAATAATATTAGCTTAACTAAAGTATAGGCGACTAGCTTCTTATATATTAGATTTCCTTTAATATAATATATTATTACTATAAATCCCTAGCTTTTCGATATATCTAAGTCTATAAATAGAGGCCGTATAGGGTTGAAGTATACTAGAAAGACTAGTAACTAAAAAGTCTTCTAGAGGTTTTAGTACGCTTAAAGCTCCTCCTTTATTAGCTTAGTAAACTAAGCCTAACTAAATTACTACTTCTTAATAGCACCTTTAGACTTCTCGCCTTCCCTATTAGTTAGTAATACTTTCGTTATTAGTATTTTACGTTCTTATAGTAGCTTTATAAGCTAGGTATAATTTTTAATAGAAGATCTTAGCTAGCCTATTATACCTAAGTAAATTTTAAGGTCCTATAAGGTTCGGGGGAAATATAAGGCTTAGATAGCCTTAATCTTTTCCTCTAATATTAATATACTAAGGCTATCTACTTATTATCTTAATAGACTTACCGAAGGATATCCTAGGAAGGATTTATTTAGGCTAAGTATAATTCGTTATACCTTATAAAGGTAGAAGATTTCCTAAAGGTATTCTAAATAATTATTTAACGTACGTAAGAAAATAACTATATTATTAATATATATACGTGCGAACTTATAGAAAGGGCGGAGTATACGGTTAGTTTAGTATTAGATATATAGTAGCGAGCCCTTATAGCCTATAAGGGTAATATTATACTACTCCTAACCTCTATATAAGACTACTATTAATTTATATCTATTAGACCGTCGCACGTTAAACTAGTAAAAGTATCCTATTATATTAACTATTAAAATATACTTATACCCTACTACTATACCAATTATATTAGACTATAATAGTATTAGATAGTTATTAGAGTTAGTAATCTTATTTAGGCTATATATATTAATAACGACTCTTCCTTTCCAGCTTGTTATAGTTCCTCTATTATAGTATTCCTTTATTATGGTTTAGTCTAACCGTAGTGCTAAGCTCTTGGCTTGCACTAAGAGCTTAGTACCTAATAGAAGTAGTATAATAGCTAGATAAGAATAGAACTATCTTATACTCTTATAGAATTAGGCTATAATAATAGTAGTAACGGCTCTAGTAGCTAAAACTAATATATAGAGATACTATTCGATCGTCTTATACACTAATAGCTGTCTTTATAGTACTAAATCTAGCCTACCTCCGCCCTTTCTTCCGTTAGAAGCTCCGGAGCTCTAGAGCTTTAGAGCTTAGTTCGCGAAGACCCTAACAGCCCTTATAAGACGCTTCCGCACCTACCTTACTTCCTTATTAAAGCCTTTAGCAGGGCCCTACCTCCTATTAACGCCTTCTACTAGTAGGTCTATAAGTAAGTCGACGCTGCTATATCTATACCCGTAATTTTACTACTCTAACCTTATTACGACGTAACAATAACCGTCTAGCCGACCCGCAGAGCCCTAATACTAGATAGGTATAAAAGGAATACTATATCTACAGCTTCTACTACGCCACAGCTAGCCTACTAGGCCTTTTAGGCCTCACCTTATTATACTATATAAGTTACCGAATTAGGAAAGAACGCTTAGTATATCTTAACCGTAGAACGGAAGGTAGGCACCTCCTACCTTATTTTCCTAATAAATTCCTACTTTTATAAGGGAACCTCCTTACCTTACTACTTATTATAAAAGCCTTCCGGAACCTATTAATTACTTCCTACTTATATACTCTTATATTATACTTCTTTTATTATTTTAGTAGAAGGAAATAGCTAAGCTGGCTTCTTTATTATTATTACCGCCTCTAATATAGGACTTACCCCGTAGTATTATTATTAAGGTATACTAACTCTGCTTATTCTTAGAGAGCGGATACGCCTACTATAACGTTATCTTATAGAGTACCTATTCTACTATTAGGAGTATTACTACCGTATACCCTCAGCTAGAATAAGTCCGTTTATAAGAACTATTAGTATAGATAACCTATACTAGGTTAGCTTTATAAGAGGCTTCCGTAGACTTAGGCTTTACTCCTTAGGTAGCCTAGCTAGATAACTAGGCAGTCGATAAAATAGTATTACGGATAGACGTTAAGGCCTTTAAATACTACCTCTAATAGAGTATAGTTACGCCACCAACTAGTAATTTATCTTAGTAATTAGATAACAAGATACCTCCTACTACTTCTTAAGTAGTATCTTAAGCTACTGAGGAGATATATTATAATATAGCGGATTCCGGTGCTGTAGGTAATAGCAGTAGGTAATAGATACTAAGTAATATCAATATTAAGGCAATAATCACAAATACTATCTCCCGCTTTTTAAGGGAGAATTAACTCCCTTAAGGCCCTCCTAGGCCCTAAGGACCCCTAGGGGTACCTAGACTTATAGGGGAGTCTAATAATAATAGCCCCTAAAGTCCCCGCTTTAGCCCTAGAGACATCAGCTTTTTTAATCTATTTTATAATAATAAGTCTTCGGATATAGGACTTAGTATAGAGTATACTAATAGGGAAATATTTTTTCGCGACGTTATTATCTTTATTAATAGAATTAAGGATATAATACGTACTAAGGGAACGGAGCTTATCTATACTAACCTCTAATTATATCTTTGCGGGGAGGTACTTAAGTAGTATACGTCCTAGCTTACTAATATAGAGAAGCGTCTCCTAACGTACGGAAATAAGCTAGAAGAGTAGGTTTCTTTCTTAATAAAATAGTTCAGACCTCCGAAGAGTATTAGTATAGTATAACTATTAAAGGAAAGGTATACTATTAATAACGTAGTACGATATAGAGAACCTAGGGAATATACTATAGCTATTATCCGCGCTATATATATAGCGAAACTTAATATAGTCTATAACTAGCTTAATATTATTTAGAACGGCCTAGACGTAGAATTCTAGTCTAATATTAATCCTCCTAATATTAATACTACCCTTAATCAGTTCCTCGTATCTATAGACTACTGTAAGTATTAGTAGTAGTAGAAGGCTATATAAATACGCCTAAATAGTAGTACTACGGCTCCTAGTAGCTAAAGCCTTCCGTAAGGCCCTTCTTAGCGAAGTAATAACACCGGTTAGTATAGTAACCTAAGGGTTTCGTCGTTTAGGTCTTTTAGTTCTAGTAACTAGAACTATAGACCGCAGCAGCTATTTATACCCTCCTACTATTAGAATAATACTTATAACCCCTAGTACTAGTAACGCTATTAAGAAAATTAGTCCTACGGTAACCTAGTACTAGTATAAGGGTAAGGCTATTAAAGCTATTAAAGCTATTAGACTAATCAGCCTCGCCTATAGTAGTAGCTATAGCTCCCCGCTCCTCCTTAACCTCGCTAAATTATAGTAGGGCCTACCCTCTAGTAAAACGGGTTAGGTTCTCGCTAATATAGTAATACTCTACCTTACCGTAATAATACCCCGCCTTTTCGTTAAAACGGAAATTAGCTACCTTAACCCTAGAGGGTATACTATACTATAGTAACGGAAGAGAATAAGGAATATAATTAGTATAAGGAAGATTAGGGCTACTACGGTAAGATAGAGGAGAATAAGGCTAGTACCCTAGATAGCGAATAGTATATATTCTATTTAGAAGTACCTAATAAGTATACTAGCCTAGAGGATATAGACGTTAATTTCGTTACTACTTTAGTAGGGGTCTACTACTATTATAAACGCTATTAGGCTACTTTTAGTTCTCGTAATACGTTATTCTTACACCTCCGTAATTAATACTAGAAGGTTACTAAGACGGAGCTTATTACTACTAGCCTAAAACTATTTCTAGAATCTACTACTTATTACCTGCAGTTTTCTACCGTAGGCTCAGAACCTACTTTAATAAACCTTACGTCTAAATACCCGAAGCTATCTATACTACGCGTTATAGAATCTTCCGTATTACCGTCTTAGGACTATCCGTTAGGATATACCTTCCGCAGTTCTAAATATACTACCTCTAATATTAGCTTTAGCCCGAATAGCCCTAAGCTAAGTATTTACCTTAATTCCAGCTACCCTATTACCCTTAGGGACCGCGAATTCCTCCGCTAATATATACTAGACTTTAAGGTAAAGGTTAAACGTATAGTATCTTATATCTTAGTACGTAGCTTTAGTAATAAGGTCTTAGTAGTATTAGAGTTCCTTAATCTTAACCTATATATTAAGGGTATTAATAGCTAGGGTCCTACTATAGCGAAACTTACTATAGAAGTATATATTACGGATAATCTAAAGGCTAATATACTTATAGATACTAGGGTACTTAAGACTTATAGTATTCTACTAGATCTAGGAAAGTAGAAGGTAATAATTACTTAATATAATAATATTAGAATTCTAATCTACTACGTAGCGAAGCTATACTCTTAACTATATTAAGTTATTAAAACCTATTATATATATACTATAGCTCCGAACTCTGTTATAGATATCCCTATTATATACTATAGCTTAATTCCTAATAACTAAGACTTCCTCTTCGAGCCCTAATCCTATTATAGGCTCAGATATTAAGGAGGCGTCTATATATACGTCGTCGATTCTATAATATTATTCGTTAAGGTTAAAAATACTACCCCTTATCCTATTAAACTCTTAAAGTATACTAGGCTAGGTACTATAGTAGAGTATAATAGCTATAGCTGCTATATAGTTTCGCCTAAAGCGGAATCTCTTACTACCTACGGATAGCGTATACTAGACTAGTCTAATTTAGCCTTTAAGACCTCCCCTTTAGCGTTATCTACTACGCGGATAGACCCTTCTAAGGAATATCTACTACCTAATAGCGTTACTATCTACGGCGATTATAACGCCGTTACTACTCTAGCAGGTCTTATATCCAGCTTTAAGGATATATTTACAGATTTAGGGAAGACTGCTAATATTCCTAAGGAATAATAGATACCTATTAGACTTAAGGTAGGGGCTTAGCTAAAGGCTTTAAGAGTCTATCCCCTTAGCTAGAAAGATAGATAGGTAGTAGATAACACCTTTAATTAATTGATTGATTTATACGCCTATTCTAGTATCTATATATACTAATAAGGGTGTTCTCTTATATTATTAGGAAATCTAGGGGGGTTAAAGGCCCTCTAGACGTAAAAGAAACCTTTCTAGAGTCGCCCCTTCTAGCTAAAAACTTTCGCTTATTAGCTTACTTATTATTCTACTCTACCTATCTAACCTTACCGCTAGGCTCTATAACACTGGTAATAATAATCTCTATTACCTTAATAGGCCTTATAATACTCTAGTAGCTCTGCCGCCTTTAGCTTCTACTTATACTTAAGCTTCTTTATCTTTAGGGTTTTTATTACCGGTTCTACTCTAATAGGGAGTTTAGACTAGGAGAGCTATTCCCTAGTAAGTTAATATTATATTAGGAATCCTAACTTAACTAGCTATCTTATAGCTACTCTTATACTAGTAACCTCAGCTAGTATAATCCTAATATTATAAGTCTCTACCTCTTTAATAAGCTCCCTTTAAGTATCGTTAAGCTTTAGGTAGTATAGGAGAATATACTTTATATCCTAATTCCTCTATCTATAACTATAGTAGGTACTACGGACCCCTAGTACTTTCGCCTTATAAAGGAAGTAGTTAAACCTATTCTTCCTACTTTAGAGTTAGACTGCTATCGAGCTTTCTACCTTCCTAAGCTTTAGGTAGTAGTTATACCTTTCTCTAAATAACAGTTTATTCTATATAGGTATATAAGAGTACTTAGGGATAGTATCCTTATATACCTCCTACTACTTAATCTACTTCGCTATTACCTAGCCTTATATCTTTTTAGCTAGGATACCTATATCTTAATACTCTTTAATATCCGTTTTTAGGTTATACTAATATACCTTCCTCCTTATTACTATTACTACTTAATCCTAATCCTTCGCCTTAAGCTCCTATAGGGCCTATTCTTCCTTTTCTAGTAATAGGGTTAGG
>JAEUBA010000256.1:0-15707 GCA_018257865.1 Stereocaulon alpinum | reverse complement strand
ATTTTACTATTACTATCTCTAATACTTTCCTAAGTATATCTAGTAGTATAATAGGTCGATAGGCCTTAGGCTTAGAGTAATTAGTCTTCTTTAGCTTCTTTAGTATTACTATATTCGCTTCGCGGAACTTCTTTAGGTAGTATCTATAATCTAAGCACGCTTAAAATACCCTTTGAAAGGTCTCCCCTATTTCTATATATATCGCTCTTAAGAACTTATTTAGGATCCCTAAAATCCCTAGGGCCTTATCTGCTACTAGGTATTAAATCGCGTCCCTTACCTCCTTTATAGTAATCTCGCTATCTATTATAATAGGCTTTAGGTAATTAGCCCCCTTAATATCCGTTAGGTCCGCTAGGGGTAAAGGCGGGAAGAGGACCCTCCTTAAGGCCTCTACCTTCCCTTTAAAGTCTATCGCTTTATTCCCGTTCCCGTCTTTAATAGCTGGGAATTATAGTAGCTCTTTAAGGCGTATACTCCTCTCCCTTCCCTACTTAGCGAGTTACTATACTCCTCCTAGCCTTAGTAATACTCTATAGACCCCCTCTTAGAAAGCTATTATCCTAGTCTTTTATAGGATAGTAACCTTTTTCCTTTTAGTCTAGCAGAGAGCCTCCTTAGTCTATATATTTCTACTATAGCAGTAGGCCTTAAGCGCTGCCTATAATACCTTAGTAACTCTTATATACGCCCCGTTCTAGTATAGTTTAGCTCCGGCGTAGGGTTCCTTAAATAGGATAGTATTCTCTACCACCTCCTATAGCGTAGCTATAAGCTTATTAATATATAGGTTAATTACTTCCTCTAAGTCTAATAAGTATCTACCTATAACCCTATTTAGGATCCTTACGTATTTCTAGATCTCCTCGCTAGTCGCCTCTATCTCTATCCTTTTCTAGGCTCTCTTTTAGTATACCTAGCGCTCGCTCTAAGTCTATTCTAGCTCCGTTATAATTAGTATATAATCTAACCCTATATTAAGGTCTTCTCTTACTCCGCACTTCGCTATCATATTATACGCGCCTTCGGTTAGGAATATAAGGTCGATAGCGCTCTCTAAGCCCCTACTTTACTATATAACCGACTTCTCCGGTAGTCTAAGGACTATCCCCTTCTCTCCTACTACTTCTAGCAGCCTATCTACTATCGTATAGTATATAGCTCGTCCTAAGTTATTCTATTAGGGGTAGTATAGGTTAAAATCCCCTATTATAATATGTTCGCCTTCGCTTTCTAAGGCCTCCTTTAGCCTTAGGATAGTCGTAGGGCTATCTACTAATATATAGCTTACTAGCGAAGGGTTATAGACGTTATATACCTATACCCTCTCTACTATCAGCTCCTTAGTATTTTCGTCCTTAGTATTAGTATTATTTCGGGTTCTCTTAGTCTAAATCTATAATAAATATAAGTCGCCCTCCTAGTACTCTACCCCCTAGTCGTTAGGATCTATCCTTTTATTTACGTAGAAGTACGTTCTAGCCTCTAGGTCTCCCCTATAGGCTAGGTAGAACCTACTTATACTTATATTATATAAGGTTCTATTTATTAGGTTACGTACTAGCTCTTAAATCGCTAATACGTCTATATCTTTTATATCTTCGTTTTTAAGAAGTAGTACTATTACTATATCCTTCTTCCTCTATATATTATACTATAGTATTTTTAGGTAGGGTATATTCCTTATTAGGTAAGGGCTGCTTAGACGTTCTTCTATATTTAGGTAGTCTTAGTAGTCTTTACTACTCCTAAAGTTTACTTAAGGGTATTTATTAGACTAATCCTCTCTATAAATAGGGGCTATTACCCTTATTCCGCTTTAGAGAGGGTTATTAGTTATCCCCTCTTTACTACCTCCTTAGTTCCTTTCTAAGGCTTATCTATTATATCCTCTAAGGCCTTCCTCTTCCCTTTAGAGATTACTTTATACTACCCTTTTAAGCTAGTCCTTCCTAGTATTACTAGCGTAGGCCCTACTAAGTATTACTTTAGGGTCTTTTTAAAGTATTTTAGCTTACGCTCGATTCTCTACCTAGCCTTAGTATTCTCCTTCTATTAGATTAAGTAGGTTTTGCTCTATACTAAGTACTCCCCTTTATATACTACGTACTTAGGCTTACTACTAGCTCTTTTTATATAATTATTAGTTATATAGTTTTAGGCGTATATCCTATAGTAGGTGGGGTATTTATACGCCTTAGTAATATATCTATACCTATAGTAGTTAAAGTACTACTTAGGGGCGGCTTCTCTCTCCTAGTAATTATAGAAGAGGAGGCTATTCTCTACTACTATCCCCTCTATAATAAGCCGGTTCGCCGCCTCTAAGCTTAGGACCTTAATTATTAGTATAGAGAATCTCTTCTCCCTCTTAAGTATATCTAGCTTTAATATAAATATAGGCTATTTAGCCTTTATTATCTTTAACTCTAGGTAGAGCTTCCTATTATCTTTCCTTAGGGTTTTAAAGATCCCCTATTAGTCCTTTATATCTATTATCTTTTCTACTCTATAGATTACTACTATTACTATCTTCCGGAGGACTCTTACTAACCTATAGAGTCTCCTTACCTACCTATTATCCTTCTCTAACTCCTCCCTAGCCTTTACTAAGGCTATCTAAAGAATAATATCCCCCCCTATAGTCCTCCTTACTATAATAATCTCCCTAGCTACTCCCTCTACTCCCCTAAATATTTATACTAATTAGGGAAGAGTCGCTATAGCTATCTATATCTTTTCGCTAGTATTATTAATCCTAACTATTACCTACTTCGCTTTCTTAATATCTTCTACCTTAGGTATAGTTAGGTAGATAGTATTTTAGCCCCTTTAGGCTATATAGGCTATATCCGCCTAGCTGTTATTTACCCTTTTAGTTAGGTAGTCTTTATATATTAGTTAGCTGTAGTACTCCTTCGCAGCGTATCTTTTAGCGGTATTCTCCTATATATACTCTATAATCCTTTCTACTATATTCTAGAAGAAGCCTTATACGGTCTTATTTATATTTACCTATAGCGTCCCTTAGACCTTCTCTATAAACTTTAGTAGCGCCTATTCCGTAGCCTTTATATACTATATTCTTTCTTTAATTCTTTCCCTACCTTAAGGGCCCTATAGATCTTTAGTAAGTTTCTACTATTATCGCTATCGCCTTATTATCGCGTTAGGACGCGTTCCTTATCTACCTTTACTACTAATACCTCCCTTCTCTCCTCCCCCCCTATCTCGTATTATTTTGCTAGGTTCGTAACCTAGTGTAATCGCTCGTCTAGCCTAGTAGGCCTGTTCGCCCGTTATACTTGTTATCGTCGCTATTAGATCTCTACGAATACCTTATAATACTATTTAGGTTAATAAACGCTCCTATAATATTTTAGGTATTTATTAATAATATACTAAAAGAATATCTAAACGATTTTATCTTAGTATATATTAATAATATACTTATATACTTAGATATATTTAAGGAGTATATTAAGTAGGTAAGGAAGATACTAAGAAAGTTTAAGTAAGCGGGTTTATACTTAAAGTTATCGAAGTATAAGTTTTACTAGAAAAGAGTTAAATTTCTAGGGTTTATTATTTCTAATAAGGGGATTAAGATAGACCTAAAGAAGGTAAAAAGTATAATTAAGTAGCCTATACCTATAAATAAAAAAGAAGTATAATTATTTTTTAGTTTTATAAATTTCTATTAGAAGTTTATTTAAGGATATTTAAAAACTACTATACCTCTTACTAACTTAACCTATAACGAAGTACTATTTATATAGTTAAAGGATATAGAGGTAGCCTTTAGGACCCTTTAAAAGTAGTTCGCTTCTAGTCTAATATTATATTAGTTTAACCTAGAGTTACCTATTCGCCTCTATACTAATACCTCTAACGGAGTAATCGGAGTAGTAATTAGCTAACTATCTATAAATAATAGCCCTAATATAGGAAAAATAGGGAAAATAGGAGTTACTTATTATTAGTACCCTATAGCCTTCTATAGTAGGAAGTTACTAAACGCTAAAACTAGATATTTAATATATAATAAGGAATTACTTACTATTATAGATATATTTCGTATTTAGAAGGTTTATCTAGAAGGAACTAAGTACTAGGTTTAGGTCTTAACGGACTATAAGAACTTAATATTCTTCTTATTAACTAAGGAGCTTAATAGACGTCTAGCTTAGTAGTATAAAGAGTTATTAACATTTAATTTTAGAATAGAATACGTTAAGGGTAGCGAGAATAATACTATAGACGCACTTAGTAGAAGAGCTAATTATATATTAAATATTTAGCAGAGTTCTAAAACAGTTCTAACGCGTTATAAGGATAGATTATTACGACCTAATATAGCCGGACTATATATAGCAGTAATAATAACTATTAATAGCGAAGATTTAACTAAGAGGATACTAAAAGACTTATTAAAGGATAAAGTTATATCTAAGATCTACGAAGATATTAATAGCTATAACTTATTTAGAAAAATAGATCTAAGACTACTAACCTTTTAAGAATAGATTTATATCCCTATAGGTACTTAAGGAGAAATTTTTAGGATTTACTATAAAGCAGAAAGCTCCGGTAGTTATTAAGAAATTAAGAAAATACTTAAGAAGATATCTTATAATTTCTATTTTCCCCGGATATAAAAGTATATCGAGGATTATATTAATAAATATAATATATATATTAGGACGAAGTATTCCTAATATAAGCCTTATAGAGAGTTGAAATCGCTAGTAATCTTAGATAGTCCGTAGAAAAGTATTATATAGGATTTCGTTATTAAACTCCTAAAGTCGAAGGAACGGCTAATAGGTATATACTATAATATAATCTTAGTAATTAACGACCGTTTAACTAAGATAGCGTATTTTATACTATATAAGGAAGTATCGAACGCTAAAGATCTAGCGTATATATTCTTACGAATAGTAGTAGCTAGCTATAGGCTTTCTAAAGAGATTATCTTAGATAGAGATAAACTCTTTACCTCTAAGTTTTAGAGATTATTAATAGATATAATAGGAATTAATATAAAGATAAGTATAGTATTTTACCTATAGATAGATAGTTAGACGGAGAGAACTAACTAAATACTAGAATAATATCTTCGGTGCTATATTAACTACCGATAGGATAATTAGGTATCCTACCTGCTAGTAGCGCAGCTAGCTTATAACGGATTAATATCTAACCTAATAGATATAACGCCGTTTTAAGCTAATTATAGGTTCGAACTATAAATAACTCTATTACTAAAGGGAATCGAACTAAAGGCGTAAAAAGTAACTATTATTACTAAGGAAATAGTAAGGATCTATTAAGAATTATAGAAAGACTTATAGTTCCTAAGTAACCGCTTAGCGATATATTATAATTAAAAACGTTCGAAAGGATCGAATATTTCTAAAGGGGATAGGGTATATCTTCTTCGCAGAAATTTTAAAACTAATAGGCTTAGTAATAAGCTTAATTATATAAAGCTAAGACCGTTCCTTATAAAGGAACGTAAAGGGGATATAAACTATATACTAGACCTCCCCTAACTAATAAGGAAGTACCTAGTATTCTATATTTTACTACTTAAGAAAGTAGACCCTAAGATACTACTACGGACCGCACTACTCCTCCTAGATTAGGATAATAAGGAGTATAACGTTAAGGAAATTCTAGATTATTAGGTTATTAAAGAAAGAAAGAGGTACCTAATTAAGTAGTTAGACTATAATTAGTTAGAGAATATATAGGAGTTACTATTAGCGCTTAATTACCCTAAGAAGTTAGAATAGTTCTAAAATTAAAACCCGTTATTAGGGGATCCTATCTAGAAAAGTTAATCTTACTTATATTAAAGGAAGGAAGATCGCTAGGAGCTTTAGAAGTAGCTATTTCCTTCTCCTTCTCCTCCTCCTTCTTAAGGAACTTAATATTTCTTACCTCTTATTAGACTATCTTCGCTTAGTCTGCCTCTATCTTTTAGATTTATTTCTGTAGGTAGGAAAGCTTTATAAAAGCTTTATCCTCTTCGCTATATAGTTTCGTATACTATTCTTCTATCCGCTTCTACTTAGGAATATTAAGTAGAGATAGCTTATACTTATTACTACTATAAATATACTTAACGTATTAGTTAGATACTTCCCCCGTATTATATAGGAGACCTAAGTTGGTATACTATAAATAGAAGCGTTTTAATAAAGAAGCTATCCTAAGTTTTAGGACTAACTAATAATAATAAGTAAGGGAATTCGTTAGTTTCTTAATCCTTAGTATAAGGAAGAAATACTTAAGTTATTAAGTTACTTTTAGGACGAAAATAACTAAATAAGGGGATTATATTATAGGTAATATATATAATAGGGTTAGTAGGTAAAGGATACTTAGGAGAGGACTTAGTAATATAAGTAATCTAAAATATATTAGGTAGATTATAAAGTAATATAGTAGATATAGGCTTAGATCACCCAGATTATATTAGGGCTTAGTATAATTAAGGTAAATATATAAGGAAGGGTTTTCCTTTAGCAGAATGTTTCTTATCTCCTTATATTTAACTTATATAATAGAGAGGAGTCTTAGCTAAAGATACTTTAACGACTATCTATCTCTATTACCTTCTAGTGCTTAATACACTATATGATTTACCCGCAGGAGTTAAACCACCCCGTTATAATCTCGTAACTTCTACTTTCCTAAGATAAGAAAATATATTAAAGACCGTATTAATAAATATAATATATATATTAGGACGAAGTATATATAATATAAGCCCTATAGAGAGTTAAAATTACTAGTATACCTAAATACTCCGTAGAAAAGTATTATATAGGATTTCGTTATTAAACTCCTAAAGTTAAAGGAATAACTAATAGGTATATACTATAATACGATCTTAGTAATTAATAACTAATTAACTAAGATAGCGTATTTTATACTATATAAGGAAGTATTAAACGCTAAGGATCTAGCGTACGCGTTCTTACGAAAGGTAGTAGCTAACTATAGGCTTCTAGAAGAGATTATCTTAAATTAAAATAAACTCTTTACCTCTAAGTTTTAGAGATTATTAATAGATATAATAGGAATTAAGATAAAAATAAGTATAGTATTTTACCCGTAGACTAATAGTTAGATAGAGAGAATAAACTAAATACTAAAGTAGTATCTTTAATACTATATTAACTACTAATAAGACGATTAGGTATCCTACCTACTAGTCGCGTAGCTAGTATATAACGGATTAATATCCGACCTAATAGGTATAATACCTTTTAGAGCGAATTATAGAATTAAACCCTAGATAATAATATTACTATAAGGGATCGAACTAAAGGCTTAGAAAGTAACTATCGCTACTAAGGAAATAGTACGAATCTATTAAGAATTATAGAAAGACTTATAGTTCCTAAGTACCGCTTAGCGATATATTATAATTAAAAATATTCGAAAGGTCTAAATATTTCTAAAGGGGATAGGGTATATCTACTTCGTAGAAATTTTAAAACTAATAGGCCTAGTAATAAGCTTAACTATACGAAGCTAGGACCGTTCCTTATAAAAGAATATAAAGGGGATATAAACTATATACTAGACCTCCCTTAACTAATAAGGAAGTACCTAGTATTCTATATATTACTACTTAAGAAAGTAGACCTTAAGATACTACTACGGACTATACCGCTCCTCCTAGATTAAGACGACGAGGAGTATAATATTAAAGAAATTCTAGATTATTAGGTTATTAAAGGAAAGAAGAGGTACCTAATTAAGTAGTTAGACTATAATTAGTTAGAGAATATATAGGAGTTACTATTAGCACTTAACTACCCTAAGAAGTTAGAATAGTTCTAAAATTAAAACCCGCTATTAGGGGATCCTACTTAGAAAAGTTAATCTTACCTATATTAAAGGATAGGGGGTTATTAGGAGCTTTAGAAGTAGCTACTTCCTTCTCTTTCTCCTCCTCCTTCTTAAAGAACTTAATATTTCTTACCTCTTATTAGACTATCTTCGCTTAGTCTACTTCTATCCTTTAGATTTATTTCTATAGGCGAGAAAGCTTCGCGAAAGCTTTATCCTCCTTACTATATAGTTTTATACGCTATTCCTCTATCCGTTTCTACTTAGAAATATTAAGTAGAGATAGCTTATACTTATTACTATTATAAATATACTTAATATATTAGTCGGATACCTCCCCTATATAATATAGAAGACCTAAGTTAGTATACTACGAATAGAAGTATTTTAATAAGGAAGCTATTCTAAGTTTTAGGACTAACTATTAATAATACTAAGTAAGGGAGTTTATTAGTTTCTTAATCCTTAGTATAAGGAAGGAATACTTAGGTTATTAAGTTACTTTCGGGACGAAAATAACTAAATAAGGGGATTATATTACGGGTAACCCCGTAAGGTTATAGGTAAGGCACGTAATAGGGTTAGTAAGTAAAGGACACTTAGAATAGGACTAAGTAATATAAGTAATCTAAGGTATATTAGGTAGATTATAGTATAATATAGTAGATATAGGGCTAGATTACCCTAATTATACTAGGTCTTAGTATAGTTAAAGGTAAATATATAAGGAAGGGGTTTTCCTTTAGTAGAATAATTCTTTCCTTATATTTAACTTATATAATAGAGAGGAGTCTTAGCTAAAGATACTTTAACGACTATCTATCTCTATTACCTTCTTAGTACTTAATATACTATATAATTTACCCGTAGGAGTTAAACCACCCCGTTATACTAATAAAGTAGTTAAACTATAACTAGTTAAAGAATATATAGGAATTATTATCTACGCTTAATTACCTTAAAAAGCTAAAGTAATTCTAAAAGTAAAATCCGTAGTTAGGGGGTCCTACTTAAAAAAGTTAATCTTACCTATATTAAAGGATAGGAGGTTATTTAGGACTTTAGAAGTAGTAGCTTCCTTCTCTCTCTCCTCCTCTTTTTTAAGGAACTTAATATTTCTTACCTCTTATTAAACTATCTTTACTTAGTCTACCTTAATCCTTTAAATTTATTTCCGTAGGCGAGAAAGCTTTATAAAGGCTTTATTCTCCTTAATTAATTAATTAATTTATACGCCTATTCTAGTATCTATATATACTAATAAGGGGATGGATCTGATAGCGACGACAACGAGCACGACGGGCGAGTAGGCCTACTAGGCCAGACGAGCGATCACACTAGGTTACGAACCCAGCAAAATAATACGAGATAGGGGGGGAGGAGAGAAGGGAGGTGTTAGTAGTAAAGGTAGATAAGGAACGCGTCCCGACGCGATAACGGGGTAATAGCGATAATAGTAGAAACCTACTAAAGATCTATAGGGCCCTTAAGGCAGGGAAAGAATTAAAGAAAGAATATAGTATATAAAGGCTACGGAACAGGCGCTGCTAGAGTTTACGGAGAAGGTCTGGGGGACGCTATAGGTAAATATAAACAAGATCGTATAGGGCTTCTTCCAGAATATAGTAGAAAGGATTACGGAGTATATATAGGAGAATACCGCTAAAAGATATACTGCGAAGGAGTACCGTAGCTAACTAACGCGTGAAGACTACCTAACTAGAAGGGTAAATAACAGCTGGGCGGATATAGCCCGCACAGCCTAAAGGGGCTAAAATACTATCTACCCAGCTACACCTAAGGCAGAAGATATTAAGAAAGCGAAGCAGGTAACAGTTAGGATTAATAATACCAGCGAAAAGATATAGATAGCTACAGCAACTCTTCCCTAACTAGTATAAATATTTAGGGGAGCAGGGGGAGTAGCTGGGGAGATTATCGCAGTAAGGAGGACTATAGGGGGGGATATTATTCTCTAAATAGCCTTAGTAAAGGCTAGGGAGGAGTTAGAGAAGGATAACGGGTAGGTAAGGAGACTCTATAGGTTAGTAAGAGTCCTCTGGAAGATAGTGATAGTAGCGATCTATAGAGTAGAAAAGATAATAGATATAAAGGACTAATAGGGGATCTTTAAAACCCTAAGGAAAGATAATAGGAAACTCTACCTAGAGTTAGAGATAATAAAGGCTGAATAGCCTATATTTACGTCGAAGCTAGATATACTTAGGAGGGAGAAGAGATTCTCTATACTAATAATCGAGGTCCCGAGCCCGGAGGCGGCGAACCGGCTTATCATAGAGGGGATAGTAGTAGAGAATAGCCTCCTCTTCTGCGATCGCTAGGAGAGAGAAGCCGCCCCTAAGCAGTGCTTTAACTACTATAGGTACGGATATATTACTAAGGCGTATAAATACCCCACCCGCTGTAGGATATACGCCTAAAACTATATAACTGATAATTATATAGAAAGAGCTGGCAGCAAGCCTAAGTGCGTAGTGTATAAGGGGGAGCACCTAGTATAGAGCAAAACCTACTTAATCTAATAGAAGGAGAATACTAAGGCTAGGTAGAGAATTAAATGTAAGCCGAAATACTTTAAAGAGACTCTAAAGTAACACTTAGTAGGGCCTACGCCGGCGATACTAGGAAGGACTAGCTTAGAAGGGTAGCGTAAAGTAATCTCTAAAGGGAAGAGGAAGGCCTTAGAGGATATAATAGACAAGCCCTAGAAAGGAACTAGGGAGGTAGCGAAGAGGGGATAACTAATAACCCTCTCTAAAGCGGAATAAGGGTAACAGCCCCTATCTATAGAGAGGATTAGTCTAACGAATACCCTTAAGCAGACTTTAGGAGTAGTAAAGACTGCTAAGACTACCTAAATATAGGAGAACGTCTAAGCGGCCCTTACCTAATAAGGAATATACCCTACCTGAAAATACTGCAGTATAATATATAGAGGAAGAAGGATACGGTGATAGTACCACTTCTTAAAAATAAAGATATAAAAGATATAGACGTGTTGGCGATTTAAGAGCCGGCACGCAACCTGATGAATAGAACCTTATATAATACGAGTATAAGCAGGTTCCACCTAGCCTACGGGGGAGACCTAGAGGCTAGAACGTACTTCTACGTAAATAAAAGGATAGATCCTAACGACTGGGGGGTAGAGTACCGGGAGGGCGACTTATACTTATTATAGATCTAGACTAAGAGAACCTAAAATAACGCTGACACTGAGGACGAAAACACTGAGGAGCTGATAGTAGAGAGGGTATAGGTATATAACGTCTACAACCCTTCGCCGGTGAGCTATATATCGGTGGACAGCCCTATAACTATCCTAAGGCTAAAGGAGGCCTTGGAAAGCGAAGGCGAATATATTATAGTAGGGGATTTCAACCTACACCACCCCTAATAGAACAACCCAGGACGAGCTATATACTATATAATAGCAGATAGGCTGCTGGAAGTAGTAGGAGAGAAGGGGATAGTCCTTAGACTACCGGAGAAGTCGGTTATATAGTAAAGTAGGGGCTTAGAGAGCGCTATCGACCTTATATTCCTAACCGAAGGCGCGCATAATACGATAGCGAAGTGCGGAGTAAGAGAAGACCTCGATATAGGGTCGGATTATATACTAATTATAACGGAGCTAGAATAGACCTAGAGCGAGCGCCGGGTATACTAGAAGAGAGCCTAGAAAAGGATAGAGACGGAGGCGACCGGCGAGGAGATCCGGAAACACACAAGGATCCTAAATAGGGTTATAGGCAGATACTTATTAGACTTAGAGGAAGCGATCGACCTATATATTAATAAGCTTATAGCTGCGCTATAGGAGGTAGTAGAGAATACTATCTTATTTAAGGAACCCTACGCCGGAGCTAAACCATACTGGAACGGGGCGTATATAAGAGTTACTAAGGCGTTACGGGCAGCGCTTAAGGCCTACCGCTACAGCAGAAATATACAGACTAAGGAGGCTCTCCGCTAGACTAAAAGGAAAAAGGTTACTATCCTACGAAAGACTAGGATAATAGCTTTCTGAGAGGGGGTCTATAGAGTATCACTAAGGCTAGGAGGAGTATAGTAACTCGCTAAGTAGGGAAGGGAGAGGAGTATACGCCCTAAAGAGCTACCATAATTCCCAGCTATTAAAGACGGGAACGGGAATAAAGCGACAGACTTCGAAGGGAAGGTAGAGGCCTTAAGGAGGGTCCTCTTCCCGCCCCTACCCCTAGCGGACCTAACGGATATTAAGGGGGCTAATTACCTAAAGCCTATTGCAATAGACAGCGAGATTACCGCAAAGGAGGTAAGGGATACGATCTAGCACCCAGTAGCGGATAAGGCCCTAGGGATTTTAGGGATCCCGAATAGGTTCCTAAGAGCGGTGTATACAGAAATAGGGGAGACCTTTCAAAGGGTATTTCAAGCGTGCCTAGATCGTAGATACCACCTAAAGAAGTTCTGCGAAGCGAATACAGTAATACTGAAGAAGCCGAAGAAGACTAATTACTCTAAGCCTAAGGCCTATCAACCTATTATACTACTAGACACACTCAGGAAAGTATTAGAGACAGTAATAGCAAAACGACTCAGTAGAACAGCTGAAGCAAATCACCTACTCCTAGAACACTAGATAGGAGGTAGGAAGAGACGTTTAGTAGAAATAGCCCTAGAGACTATTACAGACTCGATCTATATGATATAGAACTAAGGTAAGGATAACGTAGCGAGTTTACTATTACTAGATATAGTAGGAGTATTCGATAATATATCCTATAAAAGGCTGCTCTATAACTTAAGGATAAAAGGAATCCCTAAGGGGATTATCTAGTAGACTGCGAGCTTCCTTAAGGACAGAGCGATATTAATAACCCTAGGGGGTAGGACTAGTCTAGTTAAGGCGGTAGAAACGGGGATCCCGTAAGGATTACTAATATCACTAATCCTATTCCTCTTCTTTAATGCGCTACTAATTGAAGTATACTCAAAGGTAAAGATCCCAGTATAGGTAGGAGGATTCGTAGATAACGTGCACCTGCTGGTATATAGCAAGATAACGGAAACGAACTGCAGGTGGCTAGAACAGGCCTATAAGCTCTGCCAAACGTAGGCGAAAATATACAGGGCGACGTTCGCGCCCTAGAAGTACGAACTAGTATATCTATTACGCACCCCTAAAAGGTTTAATATAAAGGAGACGGTATAATTTAGTAATATAGAGGTTAAGCCGGAAGCGAGTATTAGGGTCCTAGGGCTATATATTAACACTAAACTCCGCTAGGGCCTATATATAGCGTAGGTGAAGGTAAAGGCCGCTACTTAAGCCTAGGCGATTAAGTGCCTAGCAGAATTAACTTAGGGAGCTACGTTTAAGAAGTATAGGAAGGTATATAGTATAGCAGTAAGGCCTATACTTATATTCGCCGCTCCGATATAGTATACCCCCACCGGGGGGCGGGGAGCTGTAGAAAAGCACGTTAAGACGCTCGCGATAATATAGAATAACTACCTACGGATAGTGCTTAGAGTATATAAGGTAACACCGGTCTAGGTCCTAGAAGCGGAAGTAGTTATTATACCTATCTAAACCTATCTAGACGCCCTAGTTATAAGATACTAAGTACTGAGGGGAGTATACCCCTTAATAATCGAAGGTAACCGCTTAATCCATAGGAGACTGCGGGGAAGGAGAGGAAGGGCGCGCCTAACACGCCTAACCCTATTACTAGAAAAGGAAGAATAGGCCCTGCAGGAGCTTAAGGCGAAGGATTAGGATTAAGCGGTAACGGCGATAAGGAGGAAGGTATATTAGTATAACCTAAAAACGGATGTCGAGGAGTATCAAGACGTAGGCGTCCTAGCTAAGAAAATATAAGGCTAGGTAATAGCGAAGTAGATTAAGCGGTAGGAGGTATATAAGGATACTATCCCTAAGCACTCTCGCACACCCGTATAGAATAAACCGTTATTCGGAGAAAGGTATAACTACCACCTAAAGCTTAGGAAGGCAGAAAGCTTGATAGTAGTCTAACTCTAAAGTAGGAAGAATAGGTTTAACCACTTCCTTTATAAGGCGAGGGTGCTAAGGGTCCGTAGTACCCGCTGTAGTTATAGATAGAGGAATTAGGATATAAAGTATATTCTCCTATACTGCCTAGAGCTTAGCAACACTCGAAGGGAGCTTATTAAAGAGGTAGAGACTTATAATATTAGGACTATACTAGCTAAGGTCACCGGTATAAGAGCAGCTGCGAGATAGCTAGTTAGGTTAGGATTCCTAACGCAGTATTAACTTACTAGGGAATAGCTCTCCCAGTCTAAACTCCCTATTAGAGTAGAACCGGCAATAAAAACCCTAAAGACAAAGAAGCCTAAGCGTAAGTAGAAGCTAAAGGCGGCGGAGCTACCGGAGTATTATAGGGCCTATTAGGGTAACAGAGATTATTATTACCGGTGTTATAGAGCCTAGCGGTGAGGTCGGATAGGCGGAGCAGAACGATAAGTAAGCTAATAAGCGAAAGTTTTTAGCTAGAAGGGGCGACTCTAGAAAGGTTTCTTTCGCGTCTAGAGGGCCTTCAACCCCCCTAGATTTCCTAATAATGTAAGAGAACACCCTTATTAGTATATATAGATACTAGAATAGGCGTATAAATCAATCAATCAATCAATCAATCAATATACTAATAAGGGTGTTCTCTTATATTATTAGGAAATCTAGGGGGGTTAAAGGCCCTCTAGACGCGAAAGAAACCTTTTTAGAGTTATCCCTTCTAGCTAAAAACTTTCGCTTATTAGCTTACTTATTATTCTACTCCGCCTATCTAACCTTACCGCTAGGCTTTATAATACTAGTAATAATAATCTCTATTACCCTAATAGACCCTATAATACTCCGGTAGCTCCGCCGCCTTTAGCTTCTACTTACGCTTAGGCTTCTTTATCTTTAGGGTTTTTATTACTAGTTCTACTCTAATAGGGAGTTTAGACTAGGAGAGCTATTCCTTAGTAAGTTAATATTATATTAAGAATTCTAACCTAACTAGCTATCTTATAGCTACTCTTATACTAGTAACCTTAACTAGTATAGTCCTAATATTATAAGTCTCTACCTCTTTAATAAGCTCCCTTTAAGTATCGCTAAGCTTTAGGTAGTATAGGAGAATATACTTTATATCCTAATTCTTCTATCTATAACTATAGTAGGTACTGCGGACCCCTAGTACTTTCGCCTTATAAAGGAAGTAGTTAAACCTATTTTTCCTACTTTAGAGTTAGACTACTATTAAGCTTTCTACCTTCCTAAGCTTTAGGTAGTAGTTATACCTTTCTCTAAATAATAGCTTATTCTATATAGGTATATAAGAGTACTTAGGGATAGTATTCTTATATACCTCCTACTACTTAATCTACTTTATTATTACTTAGCCTTATATCTTTTTAGCTAGGATACCTACGTCTTAATACTCTTTAATATCTATTTTTAATTTATACTAATATACCTTTCTCCTTATTACTATTACCGCTTAATCCTAATTCTTCGCCTTAAGCTCCTATAGGGCCTATTCTTCCTTTTTTAGTAATAGGGTTAGGCGTATTAGGCGCGCCCTTCCTCTCCTTCTCTATAGTCTCCTATAGATTAAGCGGTTACCTTTAATTATTAAGGGGTATACTCCCCTTAGTACCTAATATCTTATAACTAGGGCGTTTAGATAGGTTTAGATAGGTATAATAACTACTTCTACTTCTAAGACTTAGACTAGTATTACCTTATATACTCTAAGTACTATCTATAGGTAGTTATTCTATATTATTATAAGCGTCTT
>JAEUBA010000255.1:0-15847 GCA_018257865.1 Stereocaulon alpinum | reverse complement strand
GGAAATCTAGGGGGGTTAAAGGCCCTCTAGACGCGAAAGAAACCTTTTTAGAGTTACCCCTTCTAGCTAAAAACTTTCGCTTATTAGCTTACTTATTATTCTACTCCGCCTATCTAACCTTACTGCTAGGCTCTATAATACTAGTAATAATAATCTCTATTACCCTAATAGGCCTTATAATACTCCGGTAGCTCCGCCGCCTTTAGCTTCTACTTACGCTTAGGCTTCTTTATCTTTAAGGTTTTTATTACTAGTTTTACTCTAATAGGGAGTTTAGACTAGGAGAGCTATTCCCTAGTAAGTTAATACTATATTAGGAATCCTAACCTAACTAGCTATCTTATAGCTACTCTTATACTAATAACCTCAGCTAGTATAGTCCTAATATTATAAGTCTCTACCTCTTTAATAAGCTCCCTTTGAGTGTCGCTAAGCTTTAGGTAGTATAGGAGAATATAATTTATATCCTAATTCCTCTATCTATAACTATAGTAAGCACTGCGGACCCTTAGCACTCTCGCCTTATAAAGGAAGTAGTTAAACCTATTCTTCCTACTTTAGAGTTAGACTGCTATTAAGCTTTCTACCTTCCTAAGCTTTAGGTAGTAGTTATACCTTTCTCTAAATAACAGTTTATTCTATACGGGTATACGAGAGTACTTAGGGATAGTATCCTTATATACCTCCTACTACTTAATCTACTTCGCTATTACCTAGCCTTATATCTTCTTAGCTAGGACACCTACGTCTTAATACTCTTCGATATCCGTTTTTAAGTTATATTAATATACCTTCCTCCTTATCGCTGTTACCGCTTAATCCTAATCCTTTACCTTAAGCTCCTATAGGGCCTATTCTTCCTTTTCTAGTAATAGGGTTAGGCGTATTAGGCGCGCCCTTCCTCTCCTTCCCTATAGTCTCCTACGGATTAAGCGGTTACCTTTAATTATTAAGGGGTATACTCCCCTTAGTACCTAGTATCTTATAACTAGGGCGTCTAGATAGGTTTAGATAGGTATAATAACTACTTCCGCTTTTAAGACCTAGACTAGTATTACCTTATATACTCTAAGTACTATCTATAAGCAGTCGTTCTATATTATCGCGAGCGTCTTAATATACTTTTCTATAGCTCCCCGCCCCCTAGTAGGGGTATACTATATTAGAGTAGCGAATATAAGTATAGGCCTTACCGCTATACTATATACCTTCTTATACTTCTTAAACGTAGCTCCCTAAGTTAATCCTACTAGGCACTTAATCGCCTAAGCTTAAGTAGCGGCCTTTACCTTTACCTACGCTATATATAGGCCCTAGTAGAGTTTGGTGTTAATATATAGCCCTAGGACCCTAATACTCGCTTCTAGCTTAACCTCTATATTACTAAATTATACTATCTCCTTTATATTAAACCTTTTAGGGGCGTATAATAGATATACTAGTTTATACTTCTAAGGCGCGAACGTCGCCCCGTATATTTTCGCCTACGTTTAGTAGAGCTTATAGGCCTATTTTAGCTACCTATAGTTCGTTTCCGTTATCTTACTATATACTAGTAGGTATATATTATCTACGAATCCTCCTACCTATACTAGGATCTTTACCTTTAAGTATACTTTAATTAGTAGCGTATTAAAGAAGAGGAATAGGATTAGTAATATTAGTAATCCTTATAGGATCCCTATTTCTATCGCCTTAACTAGACTAGTCCTACCCCCTAGGGTTATTAATATCACTCTGTCCTTAAGGAAGCTTATAGTCTACTAAATAATCCCCTTAGGGATTCTTTTTATCCTTAAGTTATAGAGTAGCCTTTTATAGGATATATTATCGAATACTCCTACTATATCTAGTAATAGTAAACTCGCTACGTTATCCTTACCTTAGTTCTATATTATATAGATTGAGTCTATAATAGTCTTTAAGGCTATTTCTACTAAATATCTCTTCCTACCTCTTATCTAGTATTCTAAGAGTAGGTGATTTACTTTAGCTATTCCGCTAAGTCGTTTTATTATTACTATCTCTAATACTTTCCTAAGTATATCTAGTAGTATAATAAGTTAATAGGCCTTAGGCTTAGAGTAATTAGTCTTCTTTAGCTTCTTTAGTATTACTATATTCGCTTCGTAGAACTTCTTTAGGTAGTATCTATAATCTAGGTACGCTTAAAATACCCTTTAAAAGGTCTCCCCTATTTCTATATATACCGCTCTTAGGAACCTATTCGGGATCCCTAAAATCCCTAGGGCCTTATTTACTACTAGGTGCTAAATCGCGTCCCTTACCTCCTTTACGGTAATCTCGCTATCTATTATAATAGGCTTTAGGTAATTAGCCCCCTTAATATCCGTTAGATCTGCTAGGGGTAGAGGCGGGAAGAGGACCCTCCTTAAGGCCTCTACCTTCTCTTTAAAGTCTATTACTTTATTCCTGTTCCCGTCTTTAATAGCTGGGAATTATAGTAGCTCTTTAGGGTATATACTCCTCTCCCTTCCCTACTTAGTAAGTTACTATACTCCTCCTAGCCTTAGCGATACTCTATAGACCCCCTCTTAGAAAGCTATTATCCTAGTCTTTTATAGGATAGTAACCTTTTTCCTTTTAATTTAGTAGAGAGCCTCCTTAGTCTATATATTTCTACTATAGCGGTAGGCCTTAAGCGCTACCTATAACGCCTTAATAACTCTCGTATACGCCCCGTTCTAGTATAGTTTAGCTCCGGCGTAGGGTTCCTTAAATAGGATAATATTCTCTACCACCTCCTATAGCGCAGCTATAAGCTTATTAATATATAGGTTAATCGCTTCCTCTAAGTCTAATAAGTATCTACCTATAACCCTATTTAGGATCCTTATATATTTCCGGATCTCCTCGCTAGTCGCCTCTATCTCTATCCTTTTCTAAGCTCTCTTCTAGTATACCTAGCGCTCGCTCTAAGTCTATTCTAGCTCTATTATAATTAGTATATAATCTAACCCTATATTAAGGTCTTCTCTTACTCCGCACTTCGCTATTATATTATACGCGCCTTTAGTTAGGAATATAAGGTCGATAGCGCTCTCTAAGCCCCTACTTTACTATATAACTAACTTCTCTAGTAGTCTAAGGACTATCCCCTTCTCTCCTACTACTTCCAGCAGCTTATCTACTATTATATAGTATATAGCTCGTCCTAGGTTATTCTATTAGGGGTAGTATAGGTTGAAATCCCCTACTATAATATATTCGCCTTCGCTTTCTAAGGCCTCCTTTAGCCTTAGGATAGTCGTAGGGCTATCTACTAATATATAGCTTACTAGTAAAGGGTTATAGATATTATATACCTATACCCTCTCTACTATCAGCTCCTCAGTATTTTCGTCCTTAGTATTAGCGTTATTTTAGGTTCTCTTAGTCTAGATCTATAATAAGTATAAGTTACCCTCTTAGTACTCTACCCCCTAGTCGTTAGGATCTATCCTTTTATTTACGTAGAAGTATATTTTAGCCTCTAGGTCTCCCCTATAGGCTAGGTAGAACCTACTTATACTTATATTATATAAGGTTCTATTTATTAGGTTACGTACCGGCTCTTAAATTACTAATACGTCTATATCTTTTATATCTTTATTTTTAAGAAGTAGTACTATTACTATATCCTTCTTCCTCTATATATTATACTATAGTATTTTTAGGTAGGGTATATTCCTTATTAGGTAAGGGCCGCTTAGATATTCTCCTATATTTAGGTAGTCTTAGTAGTCTTTACTACTCCTAAAGTCTACTTAAGGGTATTCGTTAGACTAATCCTCTCTATAGATAGGGGCTATTACCCTTATTCTACTTTAGAGAGGGTTATTAGTTATCCCCTCTTCGCTACCTCCCTAGTTCCTTTCTAAGGCTTATCTATTATATCCTCTAAGGCCTTCCTCTTCCCTTTAGAAATTACTTTACGCTACCCTTTTAGGCTAGTCCTTTTTAGTATTACTAGCGTAGGCCCTACTAAGTATTACTTTAGGGTCTCTTTAAAGTATTTTAGCTTATACTTAATTCTCTACCTAGCCTTAATATTCTCCTTCTATTAGATTAAGTAGGTTTTGCTCTATACTAAGTACTCCCCTTTATATACTACGCACTTAGGCTTACTGCTAGCTCTTTCTATATAATTATTAGTTATATAGTTTTAGGCGTATATCCTATAGTAGGTAGGGTATTTATACACCTTAGTAATATATTTATACCTATAGTAGTTAAAGTACTACTTAGGGGTAGCTTCTCTCTCCTAGCGATTATAGAAGAGGAGGCTATTCTCTACTACTATCCCCTCTATAATAAGCTAGTTCGCCGCCTCTAGGCTTAGGACCTTAATTATTAGTATAGAGAATCTCTTCTCCCTCCTAAGTATATCTAGCTTTAATATAAATATAGGCTATTTAGCCTTTATTATCTCTAACTCTAAGTAGAGCTTCCTATTATCTTTCCTTAGGGTTTTAAAGATCCCCTATTAGTCCTTTATATCTATTATCTTTTCTACTCTATAGATCGCTACTATTACTATCTTTTAGAGGACTCTTACTAACCTATAGAGTCTCCTTACCTATCTATTATCCTTCTCTAACTCCTCCCTAGCCTTTACTAAGGCTATCTAAAGAATAATATCCCCCCCTATAGTCCTCCTTACTATAATAATCTCCCCAGCTACTCCCCCTACTCCCCTAAATATTTATACTAGTTAGGGAAGAGTTACTATAGCTATCTATATCTTTTCGCTAGTATTATTAATTCTAACCGTTACCTACTTTACTTTCTTAATATCTTCTACCCTAGGTATAGCTAAGTAGATAGTATTTTAGCCCCTTTAGGCTATATAGGCTATATCCGCCTAGCTGTTATTTACCCTTTTAGTTAAGTAGTCTTTACGCGTTAGTTAGCTGCGGTACTCCTTCGCAGTATATCTTTTAGTAGTATTCTCCTATATATACTCTATAATCCTTTCTACTATATTCTAGAAGAAGCCCTATATAGTCTTATTTATATTTACCTATAGTATCCCCTAGACCTTCTCTATAAACTCTAGTAGCGCCTATTCCGTAGCCTTTATATACTATATTCTTTCTTTAATTCTTTCTCTACCTTAAGGGCCCTATAGATCTTTAGTAGGTTTCTACTATTATCGCTATCGCCTTATTATTATATTAGGACGCGTTCCTTATCTACCTTTACTACTAATACCTCCCTTCTCTCCTCCCCCCCCATCTTATATTATTTTATTAGGTTCGTAACCCAGTATGATCGCTTGTCTAGCCTAGTAGGCCTGCTCGCTCGTCGTGCTCGTTGTCGTCGCCATTAGATATTCGGAGCCTAGTATATAGGGTAATAAGCCTTACACTTAATCTCTTAGCTAATAATAATAAAAGAGATTAATAAGATAATAAGGTAGAGATAGCTAATAAAAAAAGATTTAGTAGTAATAGAGACTAGGATACTCTACCTTTTCTATACTTTATAAAAATACGGCCTTTATCTACTACGGGAGAGAAGGCTTATATAAAGCCTCCTATTAAATATTATTACCTTTCGTCCGCCTCTCTCTTAAAATCCTAAGCGCCGCTACGAACAGACTTATATAATAGATATAGAATAGCGAGCCTTAGTACTAGCTCCCTTAATAGTATTATTAATACTCCGTATCCTCTAAAGCTATCTTAGGGTTAGATATATCTAATATATAAAGATAAAGAGTAGGAGATTATTAGGATACTTAGGAAGAGGTAGATTAGAAAGAGCTACGTGTTACGGGTAACCCCGTAAGGTTACGGGCAAGGCACGTAACAGGGTTAGTAGGTAAAGGACTATTAGGAGAGGACCTAGTAATATAGGTAATCCGGGATATATTAGGTAGATTATAGAGTGATATAGGAGATATAGGGCTAGATTACTTAGATTAGGCTAGGGCTTAGTATAATTAAGGTAAATATATAAGGAAGGGTTTTCCTTTAGTAGAATATTTCTTATCTCCTTTATATTTAACTTATATAATAGAGAGGAGTCTTAACTAAAGATAATTTAACGACTATCTATCTCTATTACCTTCTAGTACTTAATATACTATATGATTTACCCGTAGGAGTTAAACCACCCCGTTATACTTTAAATACTATACTTTAGACTATATAGTATAAGCACTTCCGGTTCTACCTTAGGGGAGAGACGGCGCGTTATACCTAAAGTAATAAGTAGATTTAAGGGAAAGGACTTAGCTTTAGTTCCTAAAGAAGGAATTACTATTAGTAATAGAGGGATAAAGTTACCTACCCCTATAAAGTTCTCTAGCAGGAAAGGAGGATTAGATACGTTTCTCTAATAAATTAACTTATATATAGCCTTTAATATACTAAGCTTCTCTACTATAAAAGCTAGGAATATATTTTACCTATTATACCTTAAAGGCGATACTATAGCGGCCCTTTAACCCTAGCTTAAAGAATACCTTTTAATTTAGGACCCTAATATAATAGAGGACGAGTCCTTAAAGATTATCTCTAATAAAATATATATTAGGAACCTATTAAGGTTCTACTTTAGGGATAGTACCGAAGAAAGAAGGCTAGAATATAAGCTTATAAATCTTTAGTAAAAGGGACCTGCGATAGAATATATAGCGTAGTTTAGAGGAATTACCTATTAGCTTAATTAGTTAGAAGACGCTTAAGCCGCTGCGTATTAAAAAGGACTAAAGGATAAGGTTAAAGATAAACTCACTCGTTCTGATAATATTAGAAACTTTATATAGTTAGTATCTAAGGTCTACTCTATTAATAATAGGATATATAAAAGGAAGATAGAATAGAAGTCTTCCGCCCTAGTTACTAAGTTTAGGAGAAAAGAAAATATTTCGGTTATAAGAGCGAAATTCTCCGGGAAACCTTATAAGGGAAAGAAGTAGAAGAAGGACCTATCTAACGTAGAATACTATAGATACTATAAGAGAGGATACTACTAAAATAAGTACCCTTAATAGGAATAGGTAGCTATAGTAGGGGATATAAACCTTAACTATAATAAATAGGAGCAGCCGGAACGACTAGTTAGGTTAAATAATAAAGGGTATAATTACTTAAGTTAGACGGCTTACTATAATAATTCGTACTAGATATACCTTAGTAAGAAGGACGGATTAGGATAGTACCCCTAGAAGCTAAGATACTAGGTATCTATAGTAAATAGTAAAGAATACTTTAGTAAGGATTAAGTTAATAACCCCCGCTAGGAACTATCCTTAGGAAGCGAATTAGGAGAGCTTATAGGGGGAGAAGCCTTATTAGATAATAAGACCCTTAATAGGATTAAGGCTTTAAGGCTAGATACCTAAAGGACTTAAGAAGAACTACTAGAATCCTATTAGCAGCGATTAGAGTACGTAGATTAGTAGGTAACTAATCTATACAATAAACTAGATAAGGCTAAGGTATATATACGAAAAGTTACTACGAATAAACTAATATAGGTATTAATAGCCTCGCTAAGCGATAAATAGGCTAGGAAACTAGTAGAAAACGGCTAACGGTTATTATTAGTTACTAAGTTTATAAGTCTTTTTAGGAGTTTATCTATAAGCTTCGCCTAGAATAAGACTAAGGGACTCGCAGAGTTCGAATCTCTAGTAGCTTAGAAGATTTAGGAAATACTATAAGGGGATAAGTATCTAGATCCGGATAGTCTTATTTACTAGAAACTCCCTAAAGGATTAAGGTTCTTAAAAGATAGAAGCGTATTACTACTAGACTAATAACTTATTCTGTGGGATTTACGGTTATTAATTTATTATTTAGATAAAACGGTTAGGAACCTCCTAAAGCGTTAGGAAAAGATCCTATTTAATAGATTTATTAATAAGGACCTAATTACTAGGGACTCTAAGTAGGAGCTTATAAAAAACTAGTAGGTTCCGTAATAAATAGACTAGGTAGCGGAACTACTAAAAAGGTTAAATAGGTTACCTTAGCCGAATCTTATAATAATATTAGGTTCTAGTTTTAGGTAAAGGTTAATAGTATTCTAGTAAGGGTTATTATTAATAGTAGGTTAAGTAAAGATTTAATTAAACTAAGTTTCGTAAGGAAATATAATTTGCCTATACGAAAACGCAAGCTATACGCGTTAACTAACTTCGATAGGTTAATAATAGGGATTATTAATAGAAGTACTAAAATACTTAACCTAAGGATAGAACGAAGATATAAGAGATATACCTTTAATTTAGTATTAGGAGGGGTTAATAATATTACCTTAGGAATCCTATAGCTGAAGAAAGCTAACCTATTAATAGGATAGGGTTCTTAGGATATAATATTTATAGATAGTATACTAAATAGAGTTCTACTAGTCTAAGAATACGAATCTCTCTTAGTAGTAGTATAAACCTAGGAGGAGATAAAGGATAATTTTAAGAAAGGAAACGTTATAGTACTATAGAGTTAAGTTAGACTTATAAGCGAGACTACTACTATAAAAATCCTAAATGAATACGTAGAATTCGGAACTTTATTTTAAGAAGAGAGTATTAATAAAGCCCTTCCTAAGTACTAACTATAGGACTATAAGATTAAACTAATCCTAGGTAAAGAACCTATAAAGAAGCTAATATACCTGCTATTATAAGATAAAGCCGTTACTCTTATAAAGTACGTCGAAGAAAATAAACGGAAGGGGTTTATTCAAAAATCTTAATCACCTGCGGGTTATTCTATCCTATTCGTACCTAAGCTAAGTAGGGAATTAAGACTATATATAGATTACAGGGCACTTAATAATATAACTATAAAGAATAGTTACCCGTTACTATTAATAGGAGAACTTTAAGACAAGCTCTAAGGCAAGAAATAGTTTACTAAGTTCGATATTCTAGGAGCGTTTAATTAAATACGAATAAGGAAAGGCGACGAGTAGAAAATAGCTTTCTATATAAGATAGGGTCTCTACGAATACCTCGTAATACTATTTAGACTAATAAATATACCTACGACGTTTTAGGCGTTTATCGATAATATCCTAAAAGAATATCTAGACGATTTCGTCCTAGTATATATTAACGACATACTTATATACTCGGATACGTATAAGGAATATATTAGGTAGGTATAGAAGGTACTAAAGAAGCTTAAGCAAGCGGGACTGCGCTTAAAGTTATCAAAGTACGAATTTCACCAGAAGAGAGTTAAGTTTCTAGGGTTTATTATTTCTAACTAAGGATTAGAGATAGACCTAGAAAAGGTAAAAAGTATAGTTAAGTAGCCTATACCTATAAATAAAAAGGAAGTATAATCCTTCCTTAGTTTTGCGAATTTCTACCGGAAGTTTATCTATAGATATTTAAAAACTGCTATACCTCTTACTAGCTTAACCTATAATAAAGTACCGTTTACGTAGTTAAAGGAAGTAGAGGTATCCTTTAGGACCCTATAGAAGCAGTTTACTTCTAGTCTAATATTATATTAGTTTAACCTAGAGTCGCCTATTCGCCTCTATACTAATACCTCCGACGGAGTAATCGGAGTAGTAATTAGCTAACTATCTACGAATAATAGCCCTAATACGGGAAAAATAGGGAAAATAGGTATTACTTATTATTAGTACCCTATAGCCTTCTATAGTAGGAAGCTGCTAGACGCTAAAACTAGATATCTAATATATAATAAGGAATTACTTACTATTATAGACGCGTTTCGTATCTGGAAGGTTTATCTAGAAGGAACTAAGTACTAGGTTTAGGTCTTAACTAACTATAAGAACTTAACGTTCTTCTTATTAATAAAGGAGCTTAATAGACGTCTAGCTCGGTAGTACGAAGAGTTATTAACATTTAATTTTAGAATCGAATACGTTAAGGGCAGCGAGAATAATACTATAGACGCACTCAGCAGAAGAGCTAACTATATATTAAACGTTCAGCAAAGTTCTAAAACAGTTTTAACGCGTTATAAAGATAGATTATTATAGTCTAATACAGCTGGACTATATATAGTAGTAATAATAACTATTAATAGTAAAGATTTAACTAAGAGGATACTAGAAGACTTGATTGATTGATTGGTTTATACGCCTATTCTAGTATCTATATATACTAATGAGGGTGTTCTATTACATTATTTGTGAAACTAGTAGATAGTATACGTAGTGTGCCTTTCCTAGCCGCAAGAGAAACCATAGTATAGTGCCTAGATAAAAACTCCCGCTTATCCTTAACGATGTAATTGCTTTTGGTCTGGGGACCACACCCCAGGCCTCCTTAACACCGGTAACTCTTAACTATATTCTTTAATATCATACCGAGCGCTCTATAATATTATTTCTAATACTAACTGTAACATACGCCCTTCGCACTATACTCAGCTCTTAAGGACCCTGCTGTATTCTTCTATATCCTTCGACTTTATTATAGCGCTGAGCGCCCTATAACTTTCTTTAACCTTTACTATGTTAATACGGGGGGGGGGGAGGAGGGGGTATATAGCCGTCCCGCAAGGGTTCGAGTTATTAGCGCTAATTAGTAGTGTTTATTGGTGTCCGTAGTAGTACCGGATTTGGCTGTTCGGTAGTTTGCTGGTTGAGGATGCGAGAAAGGGGGGAAGCCACATACACCGCCTAGGAGGCCTATACTCGTATAAAGAATCGGATAGTATAATATCCCGCCGGTCGTATTAGATAGTACTTACTTCTATCCTTATACACTTTGCTTCAGGGGGGAGCTAACCCTTCAGCTTATAATTATAGTTATACGGCGCCGCTTACACCAAAGGCTCGCCTAGCTACTTAGATAGGGGCCGTCCTTTTCTAAAATACGCCTTCTAATTCATAACCTAGTATGTCCTTCTCTTAGTCCTATATACCCATAACCCCAGCCTTCCCCTAGGATAGACTGCGCGTCAGTCTTAACCGGTAGATACGTATCGAGCGCACGTAGATATTAGATTTTTCGAATTAACGGCTGGGTAGGTGTTGCCTATACTCTTTACTCGTTGGGCTGAGATACTACACCTGATACCAATTCTTGCTGTCTAGTCTCGATCGTAGGGGAGGTATAATAGTCGTGGTGGAGTTAGGGTAGGTATTGTCGCGTTGCCCGAAAAACTCTATACGGAGTTCTCAGCAACTACGCGACGTCTCAACATCGTTCAACCTATAATGTATTAGGGGAGACATCTCAGCTCTGAATAGGTATTCAGGTTCGTAGCCAGTACCGCGTACAGGTGTGTCTCTATCGCTGGCCTAACCTAATAGGTATAACGCTATTTCGAGCTAATTATAGGTTCGAACTACGTATAACCCTATTACCGAAGGGAATTAAGCTAAAAGTATAAAGGGTAACTATTATTATTAGAGAAATAGTAAGAATCTATTAAGAACTATAGAAAGATTTATAGTTCCTAAGTAGCCGCTTAGCGATATATTATAATTAAAAATATTCGATAGGACCGAATATTTCCGAAGGGGATAAGGTATATCTTCTTCGCAGAAATTTTAAAATTAATAGGCCTAGTAATAAGCTTAACTATACGAAGTTAGGACTATTCCTCGTAAAGGAACGTAAAGGGGATATAAACTATATACTAGACCTCCTATAACTAATAAGGAAGTACCTAGTATTCTATATATTACTACTTAAGAAAGTAAACCCCGAAATACTACTAAGGACCGCACCGCTCCTCCTAGATTAGGATAACGAGGAGTATAATATTAAGGAAATTCTAGATTATTAGGTTATTAAAGGAAAAAAGAGGTACCTAATTAAGTAGTTAGACTATAATTAGTTAGAAAATATATAGGAATTACTATTAGCGCTTAACTACCCTAAGAAGTTAGAATAGTTCTGAAATCGAAACCCGCCGTTAGGGGATCCTACTTAGAAAAGTTAATCGCACCTATATTAAAGGTTAAGAGGTTATTAGGAGCTTCGGAAGTAGCTACTTCCTTCTCCTTCTCCTCTTCCTTCTTAAGGAACTTAATATTCCTTACCTCTTATTAGATTATTTTCGCTTAGTCTGCTTCTATCCTTTAAATTTATTTCCGTAGGCGAGAAAGCTTTATAAAAGCTTCGTCCTCCTCGCTACGTAATTTAGTACGCTATTCCTCTATCCGTTTCTACTTAGGAATATTAAGTAGAGATAGCTTATACTTATTACTACTATAAATATACTTAACGTATTAGTCGGATACTTCCCCCGTATAATATAGGAGGACTAAGTTAGTATATCTTATATAAGAATATTTTAATAAGGAAGCTATCCTAAGTTTTAGGACTAACTAATAATAATAAGTAAGGGAGTTCGTTAGTTTCTTAATCCTTAGTATAAGGAAGAAATATTTAGGTTATTAAGTTACTTTCGGGACGAAAATAACTAAATAAGGGGATTATATTACGGGTAACCCCGTAAGGTTACGGGTAAGGTATATAATAGGGTTAGTAGGTAAAGGACTATTAGGAGAGGACCTAGTAATATAGGTAATCCGGGATATATTAGGCAGATTATAGAGTAATATAGGAGATATAGGGCTAGATTACCTAGATTAGGCTAGGGCTTAGTATAATTAAGGTAAATATATAAGGAAGGGTTTTCCTTTAGTAGAATATTTCTTATCTCCTTTATATTTAACTTATATAATAGAGAGGAGTTTTAGCTAAAGATAATTTAACGACTATCTATCTCTATTACCTTCTAGTGCTTAATACACTATGTGATTTACCCGTAGGAGTTAAACCACCCCGTTACACTACGAATATAAAATATAATAGAGGAATACTTAACTACTGAAAAGCGTATTAGGAAATACGTAGGCGTTATTAAAGGACTTTAAGGCTAAAAGCTAGGCTAAGAGCTAAGTTAAGCGCAGACGTAGACGGGGAAGAGAGGCTCGTATAGATAAAGGGTAGTAAGTATAAGTATTTAATTTAGTTAAAGATACTAATTAGGGTTAAATTCTATTTAATATTACTTCTCCTAATTTTAATAATCTACTATAAAGTAATAACTAATTATATAAAGCTAGCTAAAGTTAAGTAAGTCTACGCCCTAATTAATTATTAGATACTATACTTAAGTACTCTACTTAATTTAATAATTAGACGACTAACGTAGCTATAATAAATATATATTGGCTAGCGATAGAGACACACCTGTACGCGGTACTAGCTACGAACCTGAATACCTATTTAGAGCTGAGATATCTCCCCTAATATATTATAGGTTGAACGATGTTAAGACGTCGCGTAGTTGCTGAGAACTCTATATAGAGTTTTTCGGGTAACGCGATAATACCTACCCTAACTCTACTACGACTATTATACCTCCCCTACGATTAAGACTAGACAGCAAGAATTAGTATTAGGTATAGTATCTCAGCCTAATAAGTAAAGAGTATAGGTAATACCTACCTAGCCGTTAATTTAAAAAATCTAATATCTACGTACGCTTAATACATATCTACTAGTTAAGACTAACGCGTAGTCTATCCTAGGGGAAGGCTAGGGTTATAGGTATATAGGACTAAGAGAAGGATATATTAAGTTATAAATTAGAAGGCGTATTTTAGAAAAGGATAGCCCCTATCTAAGTAGCTAGGCGAGCCTTTAGTATAAGTAGCGCCGTATAACTATAATTATAAGCTAAAGGGTTAGCTCCCCCCTAAAGTAAAGTATATAAGGATAGAAGTAAGTACTATCTAATATAACCAGCGGGATATTATACTATCCGATTCTTTATATAAGTATAAGCCTCCTAGGCGGTATATATAGCTTCCCCCCTTTCTTATATCCTTAACTAGTAAACTACTAAACAGCTAAATCCGGTACTACTACGGATACTAATAAATACTACTAATTAGCGCTAATAACTTAAACCCTTATAGGACGGCTATATACCCCCTCCTCCCCCCCCCCTATATTAATATAGTAAAGGTTAAAGAAAGTTATAGGGCGCTCAGCGCTATAATAAAGTTAAAGGATATAGAAGAATATAGCAGGGTCCTTAAGAGCTAAGTATAGTATAAAGGGCGTATATTATAGTTAGTATTAGAAATAATATTATAGAGCGCTCAGTATAATATTAAAGAATATAGTTAAGAGTTACTAATATTAAGGAGGCCTAGGGTATAATCCTTAGACTAAAAGTAATTATATTATTAAGGATAAGCGGGAGTTTTTATCTAGGTACTATACTATAGTTTCTCTTACGGCTAGGAAAGGTATACTATATATACTATCTACTAGTTTCACAAATAATGTAATAGAACACCCTTATTAGTATATATAGATACTAGAATAGGCGTATAAACCAATCAATTAATCAATACTATATCTTAATAGACCTATTTTAGATATACTTATACTAAACCTATTACTAACTTTTTAGCCCCTAATTAGTCTCTTCTTAGACTTTACTACTATTACTAAGTATATTCTAAATTAGTACCTTTTTTATATAAATCTTTACTAATTCTTTTCTATAAGCTTTAAAGTAGCGACGTCCTCTTATAAATCTTAACCCTAATATAATTCTATAACTAACGCGTTAATCTAAATATTAATATATAGTAACCTCTTATACCCTTTCTACTTTACGGCTAGTCTATATAATACTACTATATCCTTCTCTTCCTCCTACTATTCCTATACGTCCTCCTCCTCCGCTATTAAAAGGCCTAATATTAAACTATATAGCTAATATATATATATTAGGTCTAATAGCTAAATAGTATAGGATCTATTCCGCTTTATACTAGAAGGTAGAGGCTAAGTAAGAACCTATACTATATACTACCTATTATTTAAAGGGTAATAGATTACTACCTCCTCTACCTAAACTACTAAAACTTCTATACGAATTATTATAGGGTACTATACTATAGTCTAAGTATTTTCTAAAGTATATTCGTAGTTATAATAACGCGCTAACCTTTATATCCTATAAATACTAGTAGGATACGCGTTTATAAGGCCGTATAGGAATCTAATTATTTACTATTTATAGCGAACTTTATTACCTATAAGGGCCGCTATATCCTAGTATATAGGTAATACCTTCTTTTACTTAACTATACTTTTATAATCTAACTACTATAGTAATATCTTAGCTCTATAGTTACCCTAATCTCTAGTAGCCGCTTCTCTAAAACTTAGATAATATAATACGTTCCTATAGGAATCCTTTTATTAATATATACGCTACTATATAGGAATAAATTAAGCGCGTCTAGGCCTATATAAGCCTAATATAGATTATCCTTAATCCTCGCCTTTAATTAGTTATAGAGGCTAGATCTAATAAGAGACGTATAAATCTACCTACTATATTAGAGGTTATAGCCTTTATTCTAAATAAGTATAAGGACTATAGCTTTTAGGATATTATTATTATAAAATAGTATAAGGATAGTAAAGAACCCTACTTCTATACTATTAACTATAGTAACGCTGCGTACTTTCCTTTATACTACGTTCTCCTTTTTCTATAAGGGAATATAAGTTAGTACTAGGCCTTACGCCTCTATAATAATAATAATACCTATATTATTATATATTACTTAGAGCGGGCCAGCGATAGAGATATACCTATACGCGGTGCTGGCTACGAACCTGAATACCTATTCAGAGCTGAGATATCTCCCCTAATATATTATAGGTTAAACGATATTAAGACGTCGCGTAGTTGCTAAGAACTCCGTATAGAGTTTTTCGGGTAATATGATAATACCTACCCTAACTCTACTATAACTATTATACCTCCCCTATAATTAAGACTAGATAGTAAGAATTAGTATTAGGTATAATATCTTAGCCTAATAAGTAAAAAGTATAGGTAATACCTAC
>JAEUBA010000254.1:0-16098 GCA_018257865.1 Stereocaulon alpinum | reverse complement strand
CCTAGCTACTTAGATAGGGGCCGTCCTTTTCTAAAATACGCCTTCTAATTTATAACCTAGTATATCCTTCTCTTAGTCCTATATACCTATAACCCTAGCCTTCCCCTAGGATAGACTGCGCGTCAGTCTTAACCGGTAGATATATATCAAGCGCACGTAGATATTAGATTTTTCGAATTAACGGCTAGGTAGGTATTACCTATACTCTTTACTTATCAGGCTAAGATACTACACCTAATACCAATTCTTGCTATCTAGTCTCGATCGTAGGGGAGGTATAATAGTCGTAGTGGAGTTAGGGTAGGTATTATCGCGTTACCCGAAAAACTCTGCACGGAGTTCTTAGCAACCACGCGACGTCTCAATATCGTTTAACCTACAATATATTAGGGGAGATATCTCAGCTCTGAATAGGTATTCAGGTTCGTAGCCAGCACCGCGTACAGGTATATCTCTATCGCTAGCTATATACTAATTATTATAAAGCTAAAATAGATATAAAGCGAACGCCTAGTATACTAGAAGAGGGCCTAAAAAAGAATAGAGGCGAAGGTAATTAGGGAGGAAATCTAAAAATATATAAAAATCCTAAATAAAGTAATAAGCTAGTACTTAGTAGACTCTAAAAATATAATTAACTAGTATATTAATAGGCTTATAGCTATATTATAAAAGGTAATAGAAGATACTATCCTATATAAGGAACTATACGTAGGGGCTAAGCTATATTAGAATAGGGTATATATAAGGGTAACTAAAGTATTATAGGTAATACTTAAGGCCTACTGCTATAGTAGGAACGTAGAAACTAAGGAAGCCCTCTATTAGGCTAAAAGGGAAAAGGTTACTACCTTATAGAAGGCTAGGATAATAGCTTTTAGAAAGGGAGTCTATAAAGTATTATTAAAATTAAAAAGAGTATAATAACTTATTAAGTAGGGAAGGGAAAAGAGTATATACCTTAAAGAGCTACTATAATTCCTAGCTATTAAAGACGGAAACGGGAATAAAGTAATAGACTTTAAGGGGAAGGTAGAGGCTTTAAGAAGGGTCCTTTTCCTACTCTTACCCTTAGTAAACTTAATAGATATAGAAGGGGCTAACTACTTAAAACCTATAATAATAAATAGTAAGATTACCTTAAAAAAGGTAAAGAACGTAATTTAGTACCTAGCGGCGGATAAGGCCTTAGGGATCTTAAAGATCTTAAATAAGTTCCTAAAAATAGTATATATAAAGATAACGGAGACGTTTAGAAGGATATTTTAAGTATACTTAAATTATAGATACTACCTAAAGAAGTTCTAAGAGGCGAATATAATAATATTAAAGAAACTAAAAAAGACTAACTATTTAGAGCCTAAGGCGTACTAGCCTATTATATTACTAGATATACTTAAGAAAGTATTAGAGATAGTAATAGCGAAATATCTTAATAAAATAGTTAAAAAGAATTACCTACTCTTAGAATACTAAATAGAGGGTAGAAAGAGATATTTAGTAGAAATAGCCTTAGAGACTATTATAGATTTAGTTTATATAATATAGAATTAAGGTAAAGATAATATAGCGAGCCTACTATTACTAGACGTAATAGGGGTATTTAATAATATATCCTATAAAAGGCTACTCTATAACCTAAAGATAAAAGGAATCCCTAAGGGAATTATTTAGTAGACTATAAGCTTCCTTAAAGATAGAGCGATATTAATTACTCTAAGAGGTAAAACTAGCCTAATAGAGGTAATAGAGATAGGGATTCTATAAGGATTACCTATATTACTAATTCTATTTCTCTTCTTTAATATACTACTAATTAAAGTATACTTAAAAGTAAAAATCTTAGTATAAGTAGAAGGATTTATAGATAACGTATACCTACTAGTATATAGTAAATTAACGGAAATAAACTATAGATAGCTAGAATAAGCCTATAAGCTCTATCTAATATAGGTAAAAATATATAGAGTAATATTTATACCCTAAAAGTATAAACTAGTATATCTATTATAAACGCCTAAGAGGTTTAATATAAAAAAGATAATATAATTTAATAGCGTAGAGGTTATACTAAAGGCGAGTATTAAGGTCCTTAGGTTATATATTAATACTAAGCTCCGCTAGGGCCCCTATATAGCGTAGGTAAAGATAAAAGTAGCTACCTAAGCCTAAGCGATTAAATACTTAGCTAGATTAACCTAAGGAGCTATATTTAAGAAATATAAGATAATATATAATATAGTAGTAAGACCTATACTTATATTTACTATACTAATCTAGTATACCCCTACTAGAGAACTAGGAGTAGTAGGAAAGTATATTAAGATACTAGTAATAATATAAAATAACTATCTAAGGATAGTACTTAGAGTATATAGAGTAATACTAGTTTAAGTCTTAAAGGCGGAGGTAGTTATCCCTCTTATCTAAACTTAGTTAGATACTTTAGTTATAAGATATTAAGTATTAAGGGGAATCTATAACCTAATAATTAAAGGTAACTATATAATCCGTTAGAGACTACGGGGAAAAAGAGGGAAGACGCGCCTAATATACCTTACCCTATTATTAAAGAAGGAGGTATAGGCCCTTTAGGAGCTTAAAGCGAAGAATTAGGACTAAGTATTAATAATAATAAGGTAGAAAGTATATTAGTATAACTTAAAAATAGATATTAAGGAATACTAAGATATAGGTATCTTAGCTAAGAAAGTAAAGAATTAGGCGATAGTAAAGTAGACTAAGTAGTAGGAGGTATATAAAGAGGCTATCCCTAAATACTCTTATATACCTACTTAAAAGGAGGTATTATTTAAAGATAGGTATAACTACTACCTAAAACTAAGGAAGGTAGAAAGCTTAATAGCAGTCTAACTCTAAAGTAGTAAGAATAAGTTTAACTACTTTTTATATAAAGCGAAAGTGCTAGGGATTCGTAGCGCTCGCTATAGCTATAGTTAGAGAAATTAAGATATAAAGTATATTCTCTTATACTACCTAAAGCTTAGCGATACTTAAAGGGAACTTATTAAGGAGGTAGGGACTTATAATATTAAGACTATACTAGCTAAAGTTAATAGTATAAGGGTAGTAGCGAGATAGCTAGTTTAGTTAGGATTTCTAATATAATACTAACTTACTAGGGAATAGCTTTCCTAGTCTAAACTCCTTATTAGAGTAGAACTAATAATAAAAACCCTAAAGATAAAGAAGCCTAAGTATAAGGTAGAGCTAAAGGTAGTAGAGCTACCGGAGTATTATAGGGCTTAGTAGGGTAAAGGAGACTATAATTACTAGTATTATAAAGCTTAGCGGTAAGGTTAGATAGGCGGAGTAGAGTAATAGGTAAGCTAATAAGCGAGAGTTTTTAGCTAGAAGGGGCGACCTTAAAAAAGGTTTCTTTCGCGTCTAGAGGGCTTATAGCCCCCTAGATTTTCTAATTATATAAAAGAACACCCTTATTAGTATATATAGATACTAGAATAGGCGTATAAATCAATCAAATCAAATTAATCAACTTTATTTAAAATCTTTATATACCTTTAAATCTCTTTACTAATTACCTTTATCTCTATCCTTTTCTAAGCTCTCTTTTAGTATATTTAGTACTTACTTTAGGTCTATTCTAGCTCTATTATAATTAGTATATAATCTAATCTTATATTAAGGTTATCCTTTACCCTATACTTCGCTATTATATTATACGCGCCTTCGGTTAGAAATATAAGGTTAATAGCGCTCTCTAATCCCTTATTTTACTATATAACTAACTTCTCTAGTAGCCTAAGATCTATATCTTTTTCTCCTACTACTTCTAGTAATTTATCTACTATTATATAGTATATAGCTTATCTTAGATTATTCTAATAAAGGTAGTATAAGTTAAAACCCCCTATTATAATATACTCGCCCTTATTTTCTAAGGCCTTTTTTAGCTTTAGAATAGTTATAGGGCTATCTACTAATATATAGCTTATTAGTAAAGGGTTATAGATATTATATACCTATACCCTTACCCTTAGTAGCCCTTTAGTATTCTCTATCCTAGCCTTAATATCCTTCTAGGTCCTCTTAACTTAGATTTATAATAAGTATAAGTCGCCCTTTTAGTACTCTACTCCCTAGTTATTAAGATCTATCCTTTTATTTATATAGAAGTACGTCCTAGCCTTTAGGTCTCCCCTATAGGCTAAGTAGAATCTACTTATACTTATATTATATAAGGTTTTATTTATTAGGTTATATACTAGCTCCTAGATTACTAATACGTCTATATATTTTATATCTTTATCTTTAAGAAGTAGTGCTATTACCGTATCCTTCGGTTATAATATCGTTAGATAAGATACTTCTACTACTATTACTATCGCTCTATAAGAAGATAGCGACGACGACGAGTATAACGGGCGAATAGGCGTACTAGGCTAGATAAGCGATTATACTAGGTTATAAACCTAGTAAAATAATATAAGATAGGGGGGGAGGAGAGAAGGGGGGTATTAGTAGTAAAGGTAGATAAGAGATATATCTTAATAGAATAATAGAGCGATAGCGATAGTAGTAGAAGTATACTAAAAGTCTATAAAGCCCTTAAGGTAGGGAAAGAATTAAAGAAAGAGTATAGTATATAAAGGCTATAGAGTAGGTATTACTAAAGTTTATAGAGAAATTCTAGGAGATACTATAGGTAAATATAAATAAGACTATATAAAGCTTCTTCTAGAATATAGTAGAGAGAATTATAGAATATATATAGGAGAATACCGCTAAAAGATACGCTGCGAAGGAGTACTATAGCTAGTTAACGCGTAAAGACTACTTAACTAAAAGGGTAAATAATAGCTAGGCGGATATAGCCTATATAGCTTAAAAGGGCTAAAATACTATCTACCTAGCTATACCTAGGGTAGAAGATATTAAGAAAGCGAAGTAAATAACGGTTAGGATTAATAATAATAGCGAGAAGATATAGATAGCTATAGTAACTCTCCCTTAACTAATATAAATATTTAGGGGAGTAAGAGGGGTAACTAAGGAGATTATTATAGTAAAGAGGATTATAAGAGGGGATATTATTCTTTAAATAGCCTTAGTAAAGGCTAGGGAGGAGTTAGAAAAGAATAATAAGTAGGTAAAAAGACTTTATAAATTAGTAAAAGTTCTTTAGAAGATAGTAATAATAATAATCTATAGAGTAAAAAAGATAATAAATATAAAGAATTAATAAGGGATCTTTAAAACTTTAAGGAAAGGTAATAAAAAGCTCTACTTAAAGTTAAAGATAATAAAAGCTAAATAGCCTATATTTATATTAAAGCTAGATATACTTAAGAGGGAGAAGAGATTCCTTATAATAATAATTAAGGTCTTAAGCTTAGAGATAACGAACTAACTTATTATAAAGGGAATAATAGTAGAGAATAACCTTCTCTTTTATAACTACTAAGAGAGAGAAGCTATAGTACTTTAACTACTATAGATATAGATATATTACTAAGGCGTATAAGTACCCTACCTAATATAGAATATACGCCTAAAACTATATAACTAATAATTATATAAAGAGAGCCGGTAGTAAGCCTAAGTATATAGTATATAAAGGGGAGCACCCTATATAGAGTAAAACCTACTTAATCTAGTAGAAGGAGAATACTAAGGCTAAGTAGAGAATTAAGTATAAGCTAAAATACTTTAAAGAGACCTTAAAGTAATACTAAAAAGGGCTAGCTTAAAGGGGTAGTATAGGGTAATCTCTAAAGGGAAGAGGAAGGCTTTAGGGGATATAATAGATAAGCCTTAAAAGGGAAATAGGGAAGTAGCGAAGAGGGGATAACTAATAACCCTCTCTAAAGTAGAATAAAGGTAACGGCCCCTATTTATAGAGAAGATTAGTCTAGCGAATACCCCTAAATAGACTTTAGGAGTAGTAAAGACTACTAAGGATACCTAAATATAGGAGAATATCTAAGTAGCCCTTACCTAATAAGGGATATACCCTACCTAAAAATACTATAGTATAATATATAGAGGAAGAAAGATATAGTAATAGTACTACTTCTTAAAAATAAAGATATAAAATATATAGATATATTAGCGATTTAAGAGCTAGTATATAACCTAATAAATAAAACCTTATATAATATAAGTATAAGTAGATTCTACTTAGTCTATAGGGGAGACCTAAAGGCTAGGACGTACTTCTATATAAATAAAAGGATAGATCTTAATAACTAGGGAGTAGAGTACTAAAAGGGCGACTTATACTTATTATAAATCTAAACTAAAAAGACCTAAAATAACGCTAATACTAAAAATAAGAATACTAAGGAGCTAATAGTAGAGAGGGTATAGGTATATAATATCTATAACCCTTTACTAATAAGCTATATATTAGTAGATAGCCCTATAACTATCCTAAAGCTAAAAAAGGCCTTAGAAAATAAGGGTAAGTATATTATAATAGGGGATTTTAACTTATACTACCCTTATTAGAATAATCTAAGATAAGCTATATACTATATAATAGTAGATAAGTTACTAGAAGTAGTAGGAGAAAAAGATATAGATCTTAGGCTACTAAAGAAGTTAGTTATATAATAAAATAAGGGATTAGAGAGCGCTATTAACCTTATATTTCTAACCGAAGGCGCGTATAATATAATAGCGAAGTATAGGGTAAAGGATAACCTTAATATAAGGTTAGATTATATTAAAATTCGGGTATTCGTATACCAAGCCTTGGTATTAATAACTAAGACTTAGCACTAACCCTTATTTATATCTTATATAGTTACACTTAGCTAGATAATTAAGTGTTCTACCTATTATATTTTAATAGGTTATAAGCCCGGTACGCTGGGTATCGCTATAACAGCTCTTCTTTTAGAATTATATTCCTCTTATAGTTACTAAATCCTCCCTAACGTAAGCTGCGTATACGTAAGCTAAACCTCTAATACCTATTTAGTCTTAGGTGATAACTCTTTTAATCTTCGTACTACGAGATTAACTTACAGCGATAATAATCGACTAAAAAGAGGAGGCTAGGGAACCCCTAGCTATTCTATTCTTTCTAGGGGTATTACTACCGAAAAGTACGCTAATAAGTACTACTAAGCAATCCTTTCTAGCGTACCTTAGCAGGTATCTATAAACTCTAAAGCTAAGCCCCTAAAGCGATATCTAGCTTCTATAGTAGTAAGAACACTAACCTATATAAAGCAGAATTATCGAATTTCTACGGAGATTTATTAAAAACACGACTTTTTAGACGCCTAGAAGGCGATTAATTATTAATTACTAGGGGGCTAGGTCCTAACCCCTTAATTCCTTCCTAACGAGCTGATTCCCCGCTATCTATCCTAATAAGTTAGAGGCTAGTATTACCCTAGCCGCTAGATACCTATTAAGATCCTTAGGAGATATCTATAAGATATCCGCTATAAGCTTAGCTGGAAATCTATTATCTTCTTTATCTTCTAATTCGATACTATCTACTACTAATCTAAACCCTATCTAGTATATAAATACTATTACCTAGGTATACTACCGCTTTAAGTATAAGTACTTTCGATACCTTCTTCGGGACCTAATCTAATTTAATAAGTTACCTCTTAACTACGTTGATACTAATTATATACCCCTAAAATAATCCCTATCTCCTTATAACTCTAATTCTAAAGCTAGTAAATTAACCTTAGAACCTCCTAGTAATACTAATATCTTCGGTCTTTAAGCTAAATACATACTATCTTAGACTTCCTTAGGTCCTCCTCTAGCGAAATAATAGTATAAAGAGATAACTACCGCTTATCCCTAAAAGACCCTACTAACTTAAAGACCTCTAAAGCCTACGCTATAAACCTCTTCTTCTAATTTAACTTCTGCTACTAGCGGAGCTTTAAAAATACCTATATTATAGTAGATATTATAGTAGCTGAAGGATCTTATAATAGTAGCGCGAATTTACTACTTACTATAGTAGCTGAAGAATCCTATAGTAGTAGTAGAAGCTTCCTACTTACCTCTATCTCTATCTTAGAGTCTAACTTTAGGTACTCCTAGTAGGTAGAGGAGATAGATAATTAGCTTATACTTAATAACTTAAAGCCTTTTACCGCTAAAACCTAAGTAAAAGCCTATACTACGATTTATAACTAACTTAGGTTTAACGCCTAAAAGATTATAAAGAACCTCGCTATAGCGGATAAGATTCTAACTAAAGTCTCCTTAAATTTTAAGCTGAAAGGAACTAGTATTTATATTAAATTAGTATAACGCCTCTATTCGACCTCTTTAGAATCCTCTAAGGATATCGCTAAATATACCTAGAAGTTCTAAGAGGTTAATACTAAACTTAAGGAACTTAACGCTAAAGTAGCCCTACCGGAATTATACCTAATTTACCTCTATCTCTTAGGACTTAGTAAAGCTTATAATACCTTTAAAATAGCTTATATTTAAAGCTACGCCCTATTTAGCGCTAATAAAGTTAACTTTAATAAAGTCTCCCTAGCGGCCGCTAATAAGGAATAACGAATCTAAGCGTAGTATAAGCACTCCGGACTAGCGATATTTATAGGTAGGAGGTCCGTAAAAGACTATAACTCTGCGAATAATAAGCCCTAGGAATACTACCCCTACTATAAGAAGCTTAAGCGAAAAGATACCTATCTAATTATAAAGTACTAGAGAAGGCCTGTAAAAATCCAGATTTTTACTAATATATAATTTACCTCTATTATCTAGTACTTATAGTAGAAGTCTAATATTATTTGTAAGGTAATAGATTACCGTAAAAACAGCTATATCTCGCTTATTTTATACTCGATTTAGATAATTTAAGCGGCGTTAGAAAGCTCTCTATTTATAGTTTATTTCATATATAAAGTGTTAAGCTCTAACTTTATTATATCTAAAGTTATTAAAATAGTAAGATTTTAATACTCGCGCGCTCAGCTACTTAAGCCGCAAAATATCGCGATAACGCTTCTTTTGCTTATAACTATTACGCAAATAGGCCGATTCTAAAAATTATTGATACGCAAGCAAGCTGATAATTAACTCTAAAACTTATAAAATTATCTCGATATTATATGACGTATGTGGCGCGGGGCATTATTGCGAAGAAGTTGCGATATAGATTCAACTTAGTGGTTGAAGGCGCTAGGCCGAGATAGGAAATTAGGGGACTTATCTTAAGATATATTAGATCGCTTAGCACGGATGATCTTTAGGGTCCCAATTGCCGATTTTCTATTATAGTAAGAAAGATTAGTAGCTTTACCCTGAAATAAAGCCTAAGAAATTTAAGTCTAAAGATAAAAGGTCTAAGAAATAGAAGCTAGAATATAATAATAGCCTTACTAAAGAACTAATATTTAGGACCCTTACTACTAATAGCGACTTTAATATTTAAGGCGCTAGTATAAATAGGGTCCCTATAATTAATATTAGATATATAGCGGTAACGACGCTAGAAGTTAATCTATTAGGCCTAACTATCGTTAATATAGGGTATATATAACACTCGTTCTACTAGCGCTTTAACTTTATAACCTTTAAGCCCGCTATTAGTACTCTAATTACCGGAATTAGCGGGGTGCAGCTTAAACTAACTAGGCGTAGAATAGTAAAGATCCTATACCTAAGGAAGAATATACTATTATATAACGTCCTCTATATACCTAAGTTAGGGGTAAACCTCCTCTTAGGCTCCTAGCTAATAGATATTAGAATCTATATCGAATTCGCTAAAAATAATTATACGATCTTATACCCTAAGCTTAGTAATATAATCGCTAAATAACGATTCGGCCTCTATATATTAGAACTTCCCTAGGGGTAACTTATATTAAATATATATAGCGTACCTCTAGACGCTATCCGCTAGCTCTAGTACGCTCGTATAGGTTATATAGGTTAATAAAACGTAGATCGGCTACCTAATATAGCTACTAAAGTAGACTTCTTAAAGAAATTCTTAGACGAATTAACTTATAAATACTATATTTTAGGCTGCTATCAGTCTACCCTATATAAGGACTTTATTAAACTTAGAATACGCCTAATAGAATTTATTTATAGCGATATTATAAGGCCTATTAAGCCTATTAGCTTCGATAGTAGTAAATAGGTAGTTACCTTTAAAGATAACTTCACCTACTACTCCGAAGTCTACTGCGTAAAATATAAATTAGAGCTTAGGGATCTATTCTAACGGTTCTAGTATAAGTATAAGCGAGTAGGGCGCCTAATCTAACGCCTATATATAGATAATAGGGGCGAATATATTAAAGGAACCTTTTAAGAATACCTTAGCCTTAAGGGAATTATCTATAAGCCTATAGTACCTAGGAACTCGGAATAAAATAGGACTACTAAATATTTTAGGTAGGTTCTTATTAGACGTACCTATCCTCTACTGCTAAGCTCTAAACTTAATAAATCCTTTTAGCCTAAAATTATAAAAACAGCTAATTACCTTACCGTCTAAAGCTTAGTTATAAAGCTTAGAAAGACCCTATATAAGGCCTTCTATAAGTAGAAGCCCTATCTTAGGTACCTTCGAACCCTTAGCTCTAAAATATAGGCGCGAAACCGCCTCTAAAAGAAATTTATAGATAAAAGCGATACCTATTTCCTCTTAGGATATAAAAGGGATAGCTATATCTTTCGCTTATAGTTACTAAAACGGCGCGCTATTATCTACGCTATTAATATCTATATTTAGGAGAAACGGCCCCGCTTCTATAGGGGTAAAGAGCCCCTAGCTAAACGCTAACGGACCTCTACTTTAGGGGAGGCGTATAATAGGAATTAGAATCCCGTTAACTTTAATATATCCCTAGTATAATTATCTAACTAAGAATCCTTAGGAGAATTACCTCCTTTAGGGGGAGAATTACCTCCCTTACCTCCTATATCTTCTAGAGAAGTATTACCTTCTCTAGGCCTAAGTTTACTATTAATATTAGGCTCTCCGGCCCTATTATAGCTAGTATTACTAATAATAATAGGTACTATAGAAGAGCGAGAGATAACTTAAGTCCTAGTAATATACCCTAAGCTTAATATCCCTAATATACGGAATCTTTCGCTAGACCCTCTCTATAGGTACTTAGTAATCTCTCTACTAGCTTAGGCGAATTCAGCGGAACCCTATAAACCTAAAACCTATACTGAAGTAATAGCTAATAATATATATAAAATATAGTAGGAGCTCGCTATAAATAACGAATTTAACTCCCTTATAGCTAATAATACCTAGATACTAACGTCGTCCCTAGATAGCCGGAAAGTTCTTAGGGGTAGATAGGTCTATACCTTAAAATATAGCCCTAAGGGGGAAATTATACGCTATAAGGCACGCTAGGTCGTTTAAGGCTTCGAATAATAAGAAGACCTTAACTATAATAAAACTTTCGCCTTAGTAGTTAAACCTATAAGCTATAAAGCTATATTTATAATTACCGCCGCTATAGATTAGGACCTAGAGTAGATAGACGTTAAAACGGTATTCCTTTATAGGGACGTAGAAGAGGAGATCTTTATAGAATAGCCCGAAGGTTTTATTTAAGGAGAGGTAAAAGTTTACTACCTAAATAAGGCCTTATACGGCCTGAAATAATCCCCCTAGGTATAGTATAATACCTTTACTAGCTTCGTAAACGCTAAATTAGGCGTAGTCTCGTTAGAAGCTAACTTAAGTATATTTATTAACCCTAAAGATAGGATACTGATTGCCCTATATATAGACGATTTACTAATTATAGGCCCTAGTAAGGAAACTATTTAGAGGGTTAAAGATACCCTTAACTATTAGTTCTATATAACGGATCTTAGGCTATATAGCTATTACTTAGGGATAATAGTTACCTAGAACCGCTAATAACGAACGCTACGACTAGGCTAAGAGGCCTATATTAAGAAAGTGCTTCGGGACTTTAGCCTTTAGGAATATAAAGAAACTACGACCCCTATAGAGATAATTTACTATCTAGAAAAGGTTTCTAACGGTTTCTAAGCTAATACCTAAGACCGACTACTATATTAGAAGGCTATCAGGTTACTAATATACGCAATACTAGGGACGCGACCTAATATTATATACCCCGTATTAGTAGTTAGCTGCTACGGTATAAACCTAATATAAGCTTATTAGGGTGCGGTTAAACGAATCTTCCGATATCTTAAGTTAATAACTAAATACTAATTAACGTTCTTAGGACTAATTTAGGTACTAATAGGCTATACTAACTCTAATTAGGCGGGAGACTATAATACGCGCTAATCTACCTTAGGGTATATCTTTAATATAGGTAGTAGGGCTATTAGCTAGTTATCTAAGCGATAACCTATTATAGCCCTTTCTATCTATAAGGCTGAATATATCGGTTAGACCCTAGCGTCTAAGGAAGCGGTATAGCTTCGAAATCTACTAAGGTAGCTTAAGCCTAGTAGCTAGGAACCCTAAGCGGTAATTATCTATAGGGATAATTAGGGCGCGATCGCCCTTATAAAGAATCCGGAATTCTATACTCGTAGTAAGTATATTAATATACGCTACTACTTTATTAGGGAGTAAGTTACTAATAGTATAGTAGACCTCCGCTATACGCCTATTAAGTATTAAGTTGCTAATAGGCTTACTAAACCCCTCTATAAGGATAAGTTCGTAGAGTTCCGTAATAACTTAGGCTTAGAATATATTACCTAAGGTAGAGCTTTAGTAGGAGCAGCTACCCAGATCTAGTAGGAGTATCCCTAAGGATCGCGCGCGAGCACTACTTAATTAGGGCTACTATACCTAGATTATCCCTAGAGCTATTATTATACTTTATAGTATCTATTAACCCTATATACTACCTAACTACTTATTAGTAAGAAATTAGTATATATAGGCTAATAGCGAAAATAAAAATTTAAATAACCGTACTTTATTATTTTCTAGAAAGTTTTGGTAGTAATAGTAAAAGATAAGCTCTACTATCCTACTAAATACTAGGTATTTAAGGTGAAATCCTGCTAAGTAACGGGTTGTTAAGGTGAAAAACAGTTGTAACTAGCGTATAGTAAATTAGTCGTTTTAGCGGACTATAATCTAATTATCTAGTATTTAGCGTACTATGTTTGAGTAGGAGTGTTGAAATTCGGGTGTTCGTATACTAAGCCTTAGTATTAATGACTAAGACTTAGCACTAACCCTTATTTATATCTCACACAGTCGCACTTAGCTAGATAATCAAGTGTTCTACCTATTACATTTTAACAGATTATATACTAATTATAATAGAGCTAGAATAGACCTAAAGTAAGTACTAAATATACTAAAAGAGAGCTTAGAAAAGGATAGAGATAAAGGTAATTAATAAAGAGATTTAGAGGTATATAAAGATTTTAAATAAAGTTATAAGTAAATACTTATTAGATTTAAAAGAAGTAATTAACTTATATATTAATAAGCTTATAGCTATATTATAGGAGGTAGTAGAGAATACTATCCTATATAAGGAGCTATATATAGGAGCTAAACTATACTAAAATAGGGTATATATAAGAGTTACTAAGGTATTATAGGTAATACTTAAGGCCTATCGCTATAATAGAAATATATATACTAAGGAGGCCCTCTACTAAACTAAAAGGAAAAAGGTTACTACTCTATAGAAGGTTAAGATAATAGTATTTTAAAAGGGGGTCTATAGAGTATTACTAAGATTAAAGGGAATATAATAACTTATTAAGAAGGGAAGAGAAAGGAGTATATATTTTAAAGAGCTATTATAATTCCTAGCTATTAGAGATAGAAATAGGAATAAGGTAAAGGACTTTAAAGAAAAAGTAAAGACTTTAAAAAGGGTCTTCTTCCTACTCTTACCCTTAGTAGACTTAGTAAATATTAAAAGGATAGACTACTTAAAACCTATTATAATAAATAGTAAGATTACCTTAAAGGAGATTAAAAATATAATTTAGTACTTAGTAGTAGATAAGGTACTAAGGACCTTAAAGATCCTAAATAAGTTCCTAAGAGTAGTATATATAGAAATAGGCGAGACCTTTTAAAAGGTATTTTAGGCGTATCTAAACTATAGATACTACCTAAAGAAATTCTATAAAGTAAATATAGTAATACTAAAAAAGCTAAAAAAGGCTAATTACTTTAAATTTAAAGTATATTAGCCTATTATACTATTAGATATACTTAGTAAAGCCTTAGAGATAGTAATAGCGAGATAACTTAGTAGAATAGCTAAGGAGAAATACCTACTCTTAAATTACTAAATAGGAGATAGGAAGAGATACTTAATAAAAATAGCCTTAAAGACTATTATAAACTTAATCTATATAATATAAAACTAAGGTAAGGATAATATAGTAAGCCTACTATTGCTAGACGTAATAGGGGTATTTAATAATATATTATATAATAGGCTACTTTATAATCTAAGGATAGAAGGAATTTCTAAGGGGATTACTTAATAGACTATAAACTTCCTTAAGAATAGAGCGATATTAATAACTTTAGAAGGTAAGACTAGATTAGTTAAAATAGTAGAGATAGGGATTTTATAAAGATTACTAATATTACTAATTTTATTCCTCTTCTTTAACGCGCTACTAATTAAAGTATACTTAAAGGCGAAGATTTTAGTATAAGTAGGAGGATTTATAGATAATATATACCTATTAGTATATAGTAAATCGACGGAAATAAATTATAAATAGCTAGAATAAGCCTATAAGCTCTACTTAGTATAGGTAAAGATATATAGGGTAATATTCGCGCTTTAGAGATATAAATTAGTATATCTATTATATACTCCTAAAAGATTTAATATAAAGAAGACGGTAGAATTTAGTAATATAGAGGTTATACTAAAGGTAAGTATTAGGGTTCTTAGGTTATATATTAATATTAAACTCCGATAGGGCCCTTATATAATATAAGTAAAGGTAAAGGCTACTACTTAGGCCTAAGCGATTAAGTACTTAGCTAAGTTAACTTAAGAGGCTATATTTAAGAAGTATAGGATAGTATATAATACTAGAGAATACCTGTAAAAATCCAGATTTTTACTATTTTTACTAAGGCTATTAATTAGGCAATAGCACCTAAGTATATACTATATTCTTTATCAATCGGTTATTCGTATATTTATAACTATCCGGCCTAATAATATATAGATTCGCCTGCTTCGTAACCCGTAAAAGCGATATATAGAGCTAACTATAACTAAAAGCCGGCTGTAACTATAGGTTAATACCTACGAACTTTATAGATTACCCCTAGGACTTGTTTATCGTTATTATAAATACCGAGCGGACTAGATATTACTTATATATAAAGGGCGTAGGGATCCTCTTATTATTTTCCTTAGACTATAATAGCGTCTTAAAGAGTATTACCTTTTCGCTATTATATATACCGCCTATAATCTCGCCTTTAAAGATATACTTACTATACCGTATAACCCGGAGCTGAGTCCCGTTATAAAGCCGTAGCGGATTTAGGTTTCTAAGTAATATAACTAAAACACCTAGTTTAATACAGAGCTTATAGGGCGGTAGCGAGGCCTTATAAAATATATTAAAATATTTAGTTAGAAAGAGGTCCTTATCTTCTTTAGAAATAGCCTAATTAACGCTCTAGTATATAGTAAGCTCGCTAGGTATCTGCGTTATAAGCTTACTATTAATCTTAGTAACGTCCTTATTCGTAATAGTAAGAATAGCTCTTTAAGATAGATACTCTCTATCTACTATACTTAGGTAATATAGGTTTAGGTATACCTTATTAATTAACTTATTAATAGCGTTTTTAGGAACGTAGCTATAAGCCTAAGGTACTACGTCTTCCTTAGTAGTAGAGCTCTTCTAAATACTAGACCCGTTCCCGATCTTAAGAAGATTAATAGCAAAAGCCCTTATATTAGTATATATAGAATCGGTGAGATTAGGATTATTAAGTTATTCGTTAATAGTTAGGTCTAATTATATAGTATCCTACTAGAACTTAGCCTATTATATATAGGTATTAATAACCTAACTACTAAATCCGCTAGCTACTACTAGTAGGGTTTATCGAAAATTACC
>JAEUBA010000253.1:0-16370 GCA_018257865.1 Stereocaulon alpinum | reverse complement strand
AAAGCCCCTAGTACCCTATTCTTTCTTAACGGCGCTAGGGGTACTAGTAAGACCTTCGTTAAGAATATTATAATAAAGAAAGTACGCCTTAAACGAAAAGTAGCTTTAGCTATAGTATCCTTAAGTATAGTAGTAATACTCCTTTAGGGTAGCTATACTACCTACTCCTAATTTAAGATACTACTAGATTCGGACGCTACTTCTTTATATAGGATTAAGAAAGGGATAAACCTTACGGAGCTTATAAAGCGAGCTTAGGTAATCTTTTAGGATAAGTCGCCTATATAGAGTAAGTATAATATAGAGGCTATAAGCCGAAGCCTTTAAGATATCTATAGTAATAAGGGGGCGTAGTTTAGGGGTAAGGTTATCTATTTCTATAGTAATTTTTAATAAACCCTACTAGTAATAGCTAGCGGATTTAGTAGTTAAGTTATTAATACCTATATATAATAGGCTGAGTTTTAGTAGGATACTATATAATTAGACCTAACTATTAACGAACGACTTAATAATCCTAATCTTACTGATTCTATATATACTAATATAAGGGCTTTTACTGTTAATCTTCTTAAGATTAGGAACGGGTCTAGTATTTAGAAGAGCTCTACTACTAAGGAAGACGTAGTACCTTAGGCTTATAGCTACGTTCCTAAAAACGCTATTAATAAGTTAATTAATAAGGTATACCTAAACCTATATCGCCTAGGTATAGTAGATAGAGAGTATCTATCTTAAAGAGCTATTCTTACTATTACGAATAAGGATATTACTAAGATTAATAGCAAGCTTATAACGTAGATACCTAGCGAGCTTACTATATACTAAAGTATTAATTAGGCTATTTCTAAAGAAGATAAAGACCTCTTTCTAACTAAATATTTTAATATATTTTATAAGGCCTCGCTACCGCCCTATAAGCTCTATATTAAACTAGGTATTCTAGTTATATTACTTAGAAACCTAGATCCGCTACGGCTTTATAACGGGACTTAGCTCTAAGTTATATAATATAGTAAGTATATCTTTAAAGGCGAGATTATAGGCGGTACGTATAATAGTAAAAAGGTAATACTCTTTAAGATACTATTATAGTCTAAGGAAAATAATAAGAGGATCCCTATACCCTTTATATATAAGTAATATCTAGTCCGCTTAGTATTTATAATAATAATAAATAAGTCCTAGGGGTAATCTATAAAGTTCGTAGGTATTAACCTATAGTTACGGCCGGCTTTTAGTTATAGTTAGCTCTATATATCGCTTTTATAGGTTACGAAGCAGGCGAATCTTTATATTATTAGGCCGGATAGTTATAAATATACGAATAACCGATTAATAAAGAATATAGTATATACTTAGGTACTATTACCTAATTAATAGCCTTAGTAAAAATAGTAAAAATCTGGATTTTTACAGGTATTCTCTAGTATCTTACTAATATTAAAGGCGAAAAGGAAGAAGGAAATAGCGAAGATAGTACTACTAAGAATACTACTAACGATCCAGCTAATTAAGATAACGATAAATCTTTCCTAATATTAATAGGTGCTATTAACGGCAAGGCTGTATACTAAAAGCTAGCTAATTAGGCGACTTTATACGCCGTTATAAAGGTACTATCTATCTAAGATAATATCGCTATTAATATTTAAGGAGAAGAAGCAACCTACCGCCCTACTAAAAGATACAGCGATAACTACTTCTACGGCCCTATAATTAATACAGGCGCTGCCTATAACTCGTTAGTAGGCTATAACTAATACTTAGCACTACGGCGTGAGCAATACGTTAATATTAATACCGATAAGGCTAGTAGCGCTAGATTTAAATTCGGTATTAGCGACGCCTTGTTAAAAGGTACCGTTACCGTCTAATTACTAATTGGCGTTATCGAATTCTATATTATCGACGCTAATACTCCATTCCTTCTCTACCTGCGAGACCTCGACTAAGCAGGCTTCTATTTCAATAACCTAACCAACTATCTAGTTAGCGATAATAGATAAGTCCCTATTATATAGCTATTTAGTTACCTATTCCTTACTTAGGGAACGTCGCTGTTAAACGCCTATATTAACACCTATACCAATAACGGCGTTGCAAGCAGCTAATTAATAGAGCAGGATCTTCGACGTCTATACCGCCGCTTCGGCCACCTATCTATAATACGCCTAGCACGCTTGCTAAGGCGCTCCGGCCACCGTTTCGACTACGAAGCTATTAATTAACTAGGTAAGTTCTACTTAACTTGCTAGAAATATAGAAGATCGCTAGGAAGGTTTAAATTTACTATTAAAAACGACTTGCAATTTAATTACTTAGTGATAATTAATATTATATATTTAGATAGCTCTGCGGTCCTAGTCCTATATATAGTCGACGAGGCTACGCGTTTCTAAACCGCCCGCTTTCTTAAAGATATTTTAGCGGAGACGGTCTAGGATATACTGCGAGCCTGCTGGATCGATACCTATATTAGACTACCGGATATACTAGTCTACGACGCTAGCAAGCAATTTATTAGCACCGAATTCGCCTCTAAGGTAAAGGGAATAGTAATTGAGTTGAAATACGTCCCTATTAAAGTATACTACTTAATTAGACTAGTTGAGCGCTATTATACGCCTCTTAGGCGTGCTTATAATATTATCTAAAAAGACCTACCGCTACTAGGTAAGTAATTCGTCCTATAAATTACTATTAAAGTAATTAACGATATAGCTAGACCTAATAGGCTAATACCTACGCTACTCCTCTTTAGTACGTTTCCAAAGCTTACTAAGCTAGACCCCGTATACCTATTAATTATAGAGAGAGGTAAGGCTATTAAACGCGTAATAAAAGAAGCGTTAGAATTACTAGTAAAAAGAGACGTTACTAAAGCCTTACGCCACCGTAACGGTCTATAAAACGACGCTATTCTAGACACTCCTATTAGTAGTAATATCCTAGTCTAGCGAAAAGGTAAAGAATAGAAAGGGCTCTACTAATTACTAGCTATAGATAATTAAGCCTATATAGTTAAACTTAGTAGCGGCCCTATAACATTTCGAATTACCTTAGTTAAGCCTTACTTAATTAAATCAATTAATTAAGCACCCCTTAGTCAGCCTACTATAACTAAAGTAGACCTACCGACTGAAGAAGCTACTGCTATACGTTAGAATCCGTAGCGATAGCGATAACTGCCTACCCGCTATACTTACCTTACTAAGAAGGAATAATTAGATATTAAGCTATTAATAAAGCTACGGTCGGAAGGCGCTATTCGCTTACTAAATAGCCTATTTATCGACTCTCGCCGAAAAGAAATTAACGGCCTTATTACTAAAGGAGTCTTTAAGATTATTAGTAAGTAAGATATACTACTATATACCCGTATCTTCAGCTACCGATTCGTTAATAATATTAAGTAGGATAGCGCTATACTATTCGAAAAGTCTAAACTAGTCGTCTAAGCTTATAATAATAAAGGTAAGAAAGAGGTACTAACGTAGTTACTAATAATTTAACGTGCTAGCTAGCGACTTATCGTTTACCTCGCTATAATTCTACTATAAGACCTCTATATACGCGATATCTCCTAAGCTTATATATAGTCGACGTTAGTACTAAGCCGCCCTATCTATATAAACCCGCCGTAAGGTACTAATCTAGGAGATAATTTGCTAAAAGTAGTCCGCCCTCTATATAGCGTCCTAAAGGTAGGGACGTATTAGTTTAAGACTTACTATACCTACTATACTGAAAAGCTAGGCCTCACCGTCTCCTTATTTAATCCCTACCTAATATTCTCTAAGCAAGCAATTATTAGCTTATAAACTAACGACTTACTATTCTGCGGGATAACCGACTACCTACAGCTAGAAGAATAAGCACGGCTTACTACAGCTTTTCTAGCAAAGCTAATTGAAAAGCTAGATAAAGAAAAAGACCTTCGATTTAACGGCACCGCTATTTCTAATAACGGCGATATTCTAAAACTCTCGCAGTAACGGCAATATAGTAAAATCAACACTATCGACACCGCTAGCGATATTAAATCGCAATATATTAAGGAAAGAGCTCGCGGTGCCTATATAGCCTCTATATATTAACTAGAAATAGCTTTTGCGCTGTCTAAAGCAGCCTAAATCACTTAACTAGCGAAAGAAGACGCTGATTGGTTGAATAAATAGTTAAATTAGTAGAAGGAGAACTACCGCTAAGGGCTGTAATTTATTAAGCTTGCTTTAGAGAAGCTGAAACTACTAGTCTTTATAGATACAGCCTTCGCTAATAACGCTAACCTTAGCTCCTAGATCGGATACGTTATTATCCTTACTAATAAGTAATAGCTTAATAAATTAATTATTAATATTAGCGGTAATATTATCTACTAGAGTAGTACTAAATATAAGAGAGTTATAAGATCGGTACTAGCCTTAAAACTATACGTAATAGTAGTAGGGTTCGATATTACTACTACCCTATAATCTATAGTTAAGGGTATTACTTAGGTAAAGATACCGCTAATTCTATATACCGACTCCTACTCCTTATACGACTATATTATACGCCTCGGTACTACCGCTGAGAAACGCCTAATAATTAATATAATAGGACTGCGGCAGTCCTATAAGAGAAGGGAGATCGATAAGGTGCGGTAGATTAATAGGACTTGCAACCTAGTAGACGCTATAACTAAGGAGCGCTACTACTAAGTGTTAAAATAATTAGTAGATAGTAACGCTATTAAGCTGAAAATAAACGCCTAGGTAGAAAGAGAAGCTATAATCTAACGAATTAGATTACAGCGTTACTTAGCCTAGTAGGCCTTATAGGACCGATTCTTTACTAGCTAATTACTAGATTTAGCGTCGATTAGCGAGGTCTTTTCGACTTTATAAAACTTTTCCAGTATCGGAGTAACTTCGCTCCGCACTGAGTTATATAACTTAGTAATAAGCGGCTTAGCGCCTACTCCTAGATAAAACACTATAGCCTAGCTAGCTAGAAGAATCAATCCCTATTTTACTAAGCCTAATAGACACCCTGCTAATTAGGTTATCTAGGGCAGGTAATAGGGGATCAAGCTACCTACTAATCGGTACTACCTAGTAAGAGGGTGTACCGATATATAAGACTGCCGTAGTCCTATTATATCGATTATTAGGCGTTTCTTAGCGGTGGTACCGAGGCGTATAATATAATCGTATAGTAAGTAGGAGTCGGTATATAGGATTAGTAGGATCTTTACCTAGGTAATACCTTTAATAGTAGATTATAGGGCGGTAGTAATATTAAACCCTACTACTATTACGTATAGCTCTAAAGCTAGTACTGATCTTATAACTCTCTTATATTTAGTACTGCTCTAGTAGATAATATTACCGCTAATATTAATAGTCGATTTATTAAGCTACTGCTCGTTAGTAAGGACGATAACGTACCTAATCTAAGAGCTAAGGTCAGCGTTATTAGCGAAGGCCGTATTAACGAAGACTAGTAGTTTCAGCTTCTCTAGAGCAAGCTTAATAAATTATAGGCCGTAGCGGTCGTTTTCCTTCTACTAATTTAGCTATTTATTTAACTAATCAGCGTCCTCTTTCGCTAGTTGAGTAATTTAGGCTGCTTTAGACAGGGTAAAGGCTATCTCTAGTTAATATATAGAGGCTATATAGGCGCCTTAAGCCCTTTCCTTAATATATTATAATTTAATATCGCTAGCGGTAGCGGTATCGATTGTATTAATCTTACTATATTACCGCTACTACGAGAGCTCTAGAATATCGCCGTTAATAGAAAAAGTTTTATTAGAAATTATAGTGCCGTTAAATCGGAGGTTCTTTTCTTTATCTAGCTTTTTAATTAGCTTTACTAGAAAGCCTATATTAAGGCGTACTTACTCTTCTAACTCTAAATATTCGGTTATCCCGTAGAATAGTAAGTCGTTAGTCTAGAGGCTAATAATTACTTACTTAGAGAATATTAGGTAGGGATCGAATAAGGAGATAGTAAGGCCTAGCTTTTTAGTATAGTAGTTATAGTAGGTCCTAAACTAATACGTCCCTACCTTTAGGACGCTATATAGCGGGCGGACTACTTTTAGTATATTATCTCCTAGGTTAGTACCTTACGGCGGTTTTATATAAACTAGGCGGCTTAGTACTAAAGTCGACTATATATAAGCTTATAAGATATCGCGTATATAGAGGTCTCGTAGTAGAATTACGGAGAGGTAAATAATAAGGCGTTAGCTAGCGCGTTAGATCGTTAGTAACTACGTTAGTACCTCTTTCTTACCTTTATTATTATAAGCTTAGACGACTAGTCTAGACTTTTCGAATAGTATAGTGCTATCCTATTTAATATTATCGACGAATCGGCAGCTAAAGATATAAGTATTTAGCGGTATATCCTACTTACTAACGATCTTAAAGACTCCTTTAGTAATAAGGCTGTTAATTTCCTTTCGACGAGAGTTAACGAATAGGCTATTTAGTAACTAAATAGCGCCTTCTAATCAGAGCTTTATTAATAGCTCGATATCTAATTACTCCTTATTAGTAAGGTAGGCGTAGCGGGTAGGTAGGTATCGCTATCGCTACGGATTCTAGCGCGTAGTAGTAACTTCTTCGGTCGGTAGGTCCGCTTATCGCTACGGATTCTAGCGTATAGCAGTAGCTTCTTTAGTAGGTAGGTCTACTTAAGTTATAGGAGGCGCTTTATTAGTTAATTCGACTAAGTAAGGCTTAACTAATATAATTCGAAAGGTTATAGGGCCGCTACTAAGTTTAACCGTATAGGCTTAGTCGTCTATAGCGAGTAGTTAGTAGGGCCCTTTCTATCCTTTACCTTCTCGCTATACTAGGACGTTACTACTAATAGGAGTATCTAGGATAGCGTCGCTTTATAGACCGTTACGGTAGCGTAAGGCTTTAGTAACGTCTCTTTTTACTAATAATTCTAACGCTTCTTTTATTACGCGTTTAATAGCCTTACCTCTCTCCGTAATTAATAGGTATATAGGGTCTAATTTAGTAAGCTTTAGAAACGTACCGAATAGAAGTAGTATAGGAGTTAGCCTATTAGGTCTAGCTATATTATTAATTACCTTAATAGCAATTTATAGGATAAATTACTTACCTAGTAGTAGTAGGTCTTCTTAAATAATATTATACGCACGCCTAAGAGGTACGTAGTAGCGTTTAACTAGACCAATCGAGTAGTATACTTTAACAGGGACGTATTTTAATTTAATTACTATCCCTTTTACCTTAGAGGCGAATTCGGTGCTAATAAATTACTTACTAGCGTTATAGACTAGTATATCTAGTAGTCTAATATAAGTATTAATCTAGCAGGCCCTTAGCGTATCCTAGACTATCTCCGCTAAAATATCTTTTAGAAAGCGGGCGGTTTAGAAGCGTATAGCCTCGTCGACTATATATAGGACCGGGGCGGTAGGGCTCTCCAGATATATAATATTAATTATTACTAAATAATTGAATTATAGGTCGTTTTTAATAGTAAATTTGAACCTTCCTAGTAATCTTCCGTATTTCTAGTAAGTTAAGCAGAACTTTCCTAGTCGATTAATAGCGTCCTAGTTAAAACGGTAGCTGGATCGTTTTAGTAAGCGTACTAGGCGTGTTATTAATAGGTACCCGAAGCGGCGGTATAGGCGTCTAAGGTCTTACTCTAATAATTAGCTACTTATAATATCGCTATCGTTAGTATAGGTATTAATATAATAGGCGTTTAACAGCGAGGTTCCCTAAGTAAGGAATAGGTAACTATATAGTCTTATAATAGGAACTTATCTATTACCGCTAACTAGGTAATTAGTAAGGTTATTGAAATAAAAACCTGCCTAGTCGAGGTCTCGCAGGCAGAGAAGGAATAGTATGTCGGCGTCGATAATATGGAATTCGATAATACTAATTAGTAATTAGACGGTAACAGTACCTTGCGATAAGGCTTCGCTAATACCGAACTTAAATCTAGCGGTGCTAGCCTTATCAGCGTTAATATTAATATCTTACTCGCGCTGTAGTACTAGGTATTAATTATAGCCTACTAAGGAGTTATAGGTAGCGCCGGTATCGATTATAAGGCCGTAGAAGTAGCTGTCGCTGTATCTTTTCGCGGGGCGGCGAGGTGCTTCTCCCTAGATATTAATATTAATATTATCCTAGATAGATAGTACCTTTATAACGGTATATAAAGTCGCCTAATTAGCTAGTTTTTGGTATACAGCCTTACTATTAATTACACCTATTAATGTTAGAAACACCTTACCGTTACCTTAGTTAGGTGGATTATTAGCGGTATCCTCCTTAGTAGTACTACCTTCGCTATTACCTTCTTCCTTTTCGCCTTTAACGTCGGTGAGGTATTACTTAAAGCTGCGTTAACGTTCTTCCTTAGGGTAATTAGTTAACTAGTAACCTTCCTTTTTACAGATAAAATATCGCTTTTTATTCGTTAAATTACTGGAATTATTAGAGTTGTATCTCAGCTTACTTAGATATCTTAATTAGCTACGACTACTAGATTCGCAGTTACAACTGCTAGATTTACGGTTTTAGTAGCGACGGTCTATATATATCGTTTTACTTAGCGATAGGAGGCTGCGGCGGTCTTATAAGGCTATAGATAATCGGAGGTCTTAAATAAGGTTTTATATAGTATCTAGTAGTTTTCGGTAGATAATCTCGTAAGTAGGTATAGACTTATAAGTAGTAATTATCTTCTAGTAGATAAAGCTATCCTTATAAAGGTTCTCGTCTAAGCTGTATTATAGTTCTCTTAGTCTTAATATTATAGTATCTAGGTACTCCGTTAGGGTCTTCTCTTTATTATAGTTAATAAATAGTTATAAGGATACGCTATTCTATTTATTAAGGCGGGCGATTTAGTATTCTCTTCCTTTAAAGTTTCCTTTAAAGGTAAGCTATAGCGAGTCTAGGTTTATTACTAAAAAGGAAGATTAATTAATAAAGTAGAAATTAAGTATATCGCTAGTTAGTATATACTAAAATGCTATATACAGCTTAGTCGACGGTATCCTTACGTTAGAGGCGATAGTTAAGAAGATCTTTAGCTTATAGTCGAAGGAGTCGTTCCTTCTATTATATTTTATCTCGTCGGTATAGAGCTTAGTTAATACGGTGAGTTCTTAAGAAAGGTTTTGCTCCTAGTAATTAGTAATAGCGTTAGAGATCTTAAAACTATTAATTAGGGCCGTTTAGAAGGGTATCTAGGAGCGTTAATATTACTATTATATTATATTAAACTAGAGGGTCGCTATTTCGGTAGCGAAATTAGATAATATCTTTAGGGCTTTAACCTAATATCCTCTCTAATAGCCTATTTATTACTATTATAGAGCTACTATATCGCGCTTTCCCAAAAGTTGCTGGGGAACCCCGAGTTGCCGAGCGCGCCGGTAGGGCTAACAGTAGGATATAGCGGAATTAGTAACTTAATATTACTAATAGTATTAGATCAGCCCGATCTGTAACTCTTTACTACTAATTTAATAATATTAGTCCAGCTAGTAACTAGATATTGCTGTTAGTATAATATCTAACTAATTAGTATATCTATTACGCGTTCAGCTAGCTATCAGCTTAATTAGTAATATAACGCTACTAATATATAGCTACTAGTCTTCTTTTTAAGTTATTATAATTAATAAACTCTTATATAGTCTATATATATCTACTAATTAGTAGCTATATATCTTTATATATAATTTAAGTAGGTAGTTAAAGCTAAATAAAGTCTTCTATATATATAATCCGTTTAAATTATAGCTACTACTGATAGCTCCTTTAGTATATAAAAGCCGCTTTCGAGTAAAGGCTTAACTCTATAATAACCTATTATCTACTAATACGACTATATCTTCTACTCCTTATAATTCGAGTAAATAACTAATATAGAGAGTTACGACGTCTAGTTACTAACTTATTAGCGGCACCTTATAAAACTTTACTAAATTAGGGGCGTATATATTTCACCCTTTTTTATACTTATCCGATTAGTATCCGGTAGCTTAATTAGGGGGGCTCTAAGAATAGTATCTAAGTATATCCTTCTTACTATTATCCTAGCTAGTATACTATATAGTCGCTTATTATAGACGTTACTATTTCTGAGGTAGTACGTTAATATAGAGATATACTACTGCGTATCTTAAATAGTTTAGGACGAGTACTTAAGGTTCTTAAAGCTTTATTATATATTTACAGCTATATAGACGTAGTATATTAATATTTTAAAAACATAACCTTACTACTCTATAAGCTTAATATACTAGATTCTTAAAATTATAATATTAGGACCCTTTAATAGATTACTAGCTGCTATTATAAATAGAAGTAATAATATTAGCGTCCCTAGCGCGTATAGCGGTAGAAATTCTATCTAAAGACCGAAATAGAACCTATATACTTAATACTTAAGATAATAAAGTATAGGAATAGCTTATTAAGTCTATTCTATATTAGTATACCTATTAGATATTTCTAAGTTAGTATTAATCTTTTTTAAGCTAGGAAAATATTACTACTAAATATAGCCTAGCGGTACTTAGCTATTAAAGCTTAATAAGCTATAGATATTTAAGTTAGGTTTTATACTATCTAAGTAGTATCTAACTTAGGGTTTACCCTATCTAAGTATTATCTAACTTAGTTCTGCCTTATCTAAGTTAGATAAATATCTAGCTAGATATTTCTTAATAACTCCCCTTATAATTTATAGTCTTATCGCTATTATTTTAGCAAAGTATCGCTATAAAGGCTTAATATCTAACGAATTTACTCCCTATCTTCCCCGTTAGACTCTATATATAACTCTATAAGCTTAATAACCTCTCTACTCCTCAGCTTACTAAAGTACCTAAATATTAGTAATATATAAGGGCCGTAGACCTAATACTAAAGTAAGTAAATATTATACGCGTAAGACGCTATATAGCCTACTAATATAATAAAGCTATAATTAAATATACTAAAGAGCGAATTAATACTGCTGCGGTAATTAAAATTATAGGTTAGTTCTTTATATTAGAGGTTTTCCTTAAGACTAAAGCCTTAGCTTTAGACGCTATAAGGGTAGTTAGTAGCAGCGTTTCCTCCGCTCTATTAACCTAGATATATCTATAGTATTATCTCTCCTCCTTTTATAGTATTATACTTAGGTTTATAGCGTTACCTAAAAAGAATTTAGTAGGAATTTAGCGTAGATTCGTTACGCTACCTTAGTATTAATTATTAGGAATTTAGGGTAATATACCGTATTATATTAGTCCTAGTCGATAAAACTATTAATATAAAATATCTCTTTTCCTCTAACCGTTCCTAGTACTAGATAAGTACTTCGCTTAATATTTAGTAGTCTATAGAAGCGGCGAGCGCCTATTATTTAAGGATTAAGTATAAGTAATACCTATACCTTTTTAACTTTAACTATTCTATAGCACTCTTATACCTACCCTAGATATTAATAATTAAAGACTTCTATAAAGGTAGCTTAGATATAACTAGGTTATTACTTAAAGTCCCTAATACTAAAATCCTTTACCTCTATAATAACTAAGACCTAGCTAACTAACTTTCCCTCCTATATAGTTTCTAAGTTTCGACTCTTATAGTCTTATTTTTAGACCTATACGTAATCTCTACGCTAGGTTAAATACTACGAATATTTATAAGGTCTATAGACTACTAAATCCTTATAGAGATATCCTAAATTAGAGGAGTCCTCTCCTATAGTCTTCTAATATATAAGGCCTAAATAGATATAGACTAAGTAGCTCTTAACCTAGCTATAGTCTACCTCCCTTCTATTAATATCTAAGTTTAAGGTTATACTACCGCAGCTTAGTATTTTCGCTTAGTACGCCTTAAAAAACGTAGCTAGGCTTTAGAGAAACCTAGCTATATTTAGCTATTTAGCTATATCCCTCGCCGTTCGCTAGTAACAACTATTATATCTATATAGGTATTTTAGTATATAGCGCTCTTCTACGTCTACTCGCTATCTTAATTAGTATAGATCTAGGAGGACCCTAGCCTTTATACTTTTCTTATCTTCTCGTTTTCTCTTTTAATAAAGTAATATAGGCTCTATCTCTTCGAAAGTTTTAATATCCTATATAATTATTAACTTAATATAATATTTGTTATATTCTATTAATTACTCCTAGTAATCCTTATACTTATTTATTTAGTTATAGTAATTCTTAAGTAATATTAGATATACCCTTTTAAAGGCTTAGGTACTATATCTATTTAGCAGACCATAATATTTAATTATATTAATATAGTAACTAATACTATAGAATTTAGGAAAGTTAAAGGTTTGCTCGCCTATTTACTTATTAACTAGTCTATACTTTTAAAATACCTCCTTAAGTAGATTAATCCTTTCTAATACTACGTCTATATATTCTAGTATCGCTTCGTCGTAGGATTAGTATCTTATAAGTATAATAAAGTTAATAATAGCTTATCCTATATATAGTATATCTAAGTTTTTTTTAGATAAAAGAGGCGCGAAGATAGGTATTATAATTTATAATATCTCTTTACTCTCCTCTCCTATCTATTAGCTTAGCTTACTAAACTCCTAAAATCGCCTCAGCTTAGTAAATTTAGGTATAGCTTAAAAGTAGGCGTTAATTAAGGCTTATACCTTAAGCTTTATTTATCCCTCTCTAATATACTCCCTTAGCTAGTCTAAGAGGTAGTTTAATAGCCCTTTAACTATTAATTAGTATAATATATTAAACGTCTATAGTTAGTAGACGTTAACTATAAAGTAGTCGTCTATAAAGTTAGGCCGGTTATATACTATTATATCTAGTAAAAGCCTAGGCGTATTCTTATTATACGCTTTTTATATCTATAGCTACTCTATAGTATTTTTAGGTATTCGCTTTAGATATAGTATTTCGGGACGTAGTCGTTCCCGTTTATTTAGTAGTACTAAGTAGACCGGATAGTATTTACCGCTCTTAATTAAGGTTATTAGGACTTATTCCTTATAATCGCCTAGTATAGACGCGAGTATTAGGTAGTATTATTATATTCGTCCGTCTATATATATAATAAGGATCCCCTTAGGCGCTAGCTCCTTAAGTACTTTAATAGAATACTATTAGTATATTAAGTAAGATCTATACTTTAGCCGGCTTACCCTTAACTATAAGCCCTATAGCGTAGTAATATACCTTAACTTTTATACTATTATAGACTAATAGTACTAGTCTAAGTAATATTATCCCTAGCCGAACCTATACCCGCCGAATACCTTAATTAAGGTTATTAATAGTAATATAGACTAGCTACGCCTACTAATCTCTATATATCTATAATAAATAGGTCTTATCTAATAATATTATAACTAGTACTACTATTAAGCTATTAGGGAGCTTATCTTATATCTCCTACTACTAACGGGCTATATATATCTTACTAATAATTAGACCCCCGTTAAGGTTTCGCTAGCGTATTAGTATATAGTTAATACTTAAATTAAAAGGTTTATATCTAATAAAAGTTCGTATTATACCTATTATATTAAAGTAGAGTATATAATATATTCTAGTCGCCTTATTTAGTTAAATTAATAGGACCTTAAATACTTACTAAGACTATCTACTAGTAGCAGCGGAATACTTAATAGTATATAGCTTAACTTTTAGTTATTAAGCGCTATTAAAGCTATAGCGTCTGTAGAAAGGTTATAATTAAGTATCTTTAAAGAAATTATCTATTATACTACTAGATAGTCGCGCGTTATATATCTATAAAGCTAGGGTATAATTAGCTTCTAATTAGAAAGGGTACTAGTCTTAGTTCGACTTAGGTATTAACTTAGGTATTAACTTAGGTATAAACTTAGGTATCGACTTAGGTATTAACTTAGGTATTAACTTAGGTATTAACTTAGACTAGGGTATAGAGATAGACTCTATTAAGGTTATATCCTCTTCCTCTAAAGGCCTACTAATACCTTACTCCTATAGATAGTACTCTATAGAGCTAACTATTAAGGTAGAGATAGTACCTATAGTACTTAATACTATTATTAACTTTAATTAATTAAGTTTTATATTTAGCTTATCTTACTAGTACTAGATCTTATTAGTAGAGTTAGTAAGTTTAAGTAATTACCCTAAAGTATTATTATCTATTAAAATAGTTAGGTCCTCTTAAGGGACTTATCTACCTTCGCCTTTATAGGGACTATTACTAATTATATTAACCTTATCTCTTTAGCGTTTATAAGTAGGGCCCTTAACTTTATCTTTATTAAGGCGTACTTATCTCCTATATATCTAATTAGGGTCTTAGCCCTTACAGCGTAGTAGATACTTAGTTAAACTACTTCTACTACTATACTACTTCTAGTAGCGTTTATACTATCGATCTATCTAGCTTAGGCGTAATATAGAGGTATTATTATTAAGATTAACGCGTTTAGGTAGGTATTAGTAAATATATTCGCTACTAAATCTATTAAACTAACCTACTATAAGTTAGGATAAATCTATCTTTATATTACCTTAAATCGCCTATCTCTAACTATTACTATTAAGTAAATTATAATATACGTATAGTAGGATATTATCCTATAGAAGGCGTTAATTAATAGATAGTTTAAGGGGATTTTCTTTCTATATAATATATTTAATAAACGCCCTACTTACTTATCTTATTAGGAAATATAATTAGTTATAAACCTTATAGTATATATCCCTATTACTAAAATATATATCTAAGTCGAACTTAGACTATTTTTATATAAGAGTACTTAACTAAGATTTATATTTTAAAGAATAGAATAAGAAAGCTAATTAAGCTTTATAAATAGATAATAATTTATAATACTCTATCTTTATTAGATATTATATATTAAGTATAAAGTTAGATATAGTATATTAGAAACTAGCTATCCGCTTTCTATATACTATATATATATAAGTTCTGCTCTTAATTAATATCTCTATCTATTATATTAAGCTCGCTACTTTTAATCTTTTAGTAGCTTAACTTACCTACTTTTTGCTACTATAATATACTTTTCTATAGAGAATAGCCTATATCGCCTAATTATATTAAGGTTTACCTATTTAGAGACGTAGTTACCTTACTAGTATTACCTTTACTTACTACTTTTACTAACTACTAACTAATCGCTATTATAAATTAAACCTTAGTATAAATCCCTACTACCCGCTAGTCCTTCTAAATTAGCGAATAATCCTTAATTCCTCCTATCTTAAGTAAAGAATCCCTAACCCTTTCCTATCCTAAGTAAAGAATCCTTAACCTTTCTTTCTTCTATTTATACTATCCTAAAGTTCTTCCCTAATCTACTTATACTATCCCTAAATTCTTCTTATCACCCGCCCCTCCGAATTATCTATAATATTATCTAATATAGCCGGTCTCCCTCTTATTAACCCTTATATTAATATAATACTAGAGCCTATCCTAATAGAGGCTAACTTCTATACTATCGTTAGTAAGATAAAGTTAGGAATTCTATAGAACTTTAGTAATATCCGTAGGAGCCTAAGGTACTATACTAGCCTTTTTAGCGCCCTACGTTAAGTAATTAAAGACCGCCTCTAGAGTACTACCCTTTAGGGTATAAATCTAAGGAGTTATAATAAGGACCTTACTAAGGTCCTTAACTCTATTACTACTAACTTTAACCTTCTTAATTATATACCCCCTTTCTACGATAAGGTACTATATATACTAATAAGACTAATAAATAAAGTACCTACTATAGTAAACTAACGGGCTAGTAAACAGCCCTTAGAGGATTCCTATAACTTAATAAATTCTAAAATAGCTAGATATAATAATACTTGTATAGAGTAACCTAACTATACTAAACTATTCTTTATATTAGCTTTAATCTTAGATAATACCTATCCGCCTTATATCCTCCTTAGAATTATTTATATACTTAGGGATAAGTTCTATCTTATCTAACTAAGGTAGATTATATATAATACTTTAATTACTAACGCTAACTAGCTATAGGATTAAATTAGTTACGATACTCTAATCTAAATCTTAATAACGAAGGATTTTTAGACTATAAAAGATAATATCTAGGGGAGCACCCTTATCTATAAAGCTAGTAGAATTATATAGTTAACTACCGACTTAGATCTATAGAATACTATTCGCTATATATATTTACTTAGTTACCGGCGTTATAAGCTTTATATTAACCTAAGGGTACTTCGTTAGTTATACTATATTAATTAATAGTTAGGATATTTACTAATAGGTATAATAGTATTAATTAAGGGTAATACGGCCTATCTAAACTAACCTTATAAAGGT
>JAEUBA010000252.1:0-16417 GCA_018257865.1 Stereocaulon alpinum | reverse complement strand
AAGCTTATTACTAGGCCTATTAGTTTTAAAATTTCTATAAAGAAGATATACCCTATCCCCTTTAGAAATATTCGGTCCTATTAAATATTTTTAATTATAATATATCGCTAAGTAGTTACTTAGAAACTATAAGTCCTTCTATAATTTTTAATAGATTCTTACTATTTCTTTAGTAGCGATAGTTATCTTTTAGGCCTTTAGCTTAATCCCCTTTAGTAATAGAGTTATATATAGTTCGAACCTATAGTTAGCTCGAAATAGTATTATATCTATTAGATTAGATATTAATCTATTATATACTAGCTACGCTACTAGTAGATAGGATACCTAATTATCTTATTAATAGTTAATATAGTACTAAAGATATTACTCTAATATCTAGTTAGTTCTTTCCGTTTAACTATTAGTTTATAGATAGAATACTATACTTATCTTTATCTTAATTCTTATTATATCTATTAATAATCTCTAAAACTTAGAGGTAAAGAGCTTATCTCTATCTAAGATAATCTCTTTAGAAAGCCCGTAGTTAGCTACTACTATTCGTAAGAACGCGTACGCTAGATCTTTAGCGTCTAATACTTCCTTATATAGTATAAAATACGCTATCTTAGTTAAACGGTTATTAATTACTAAGATTATATTATAGTATATACCCGTTAGTTATTCCTTTAACTTTAGGAGTTTAATAACGAAATCTTACGTAATACTTTTCTACGGACTATCTAAGATTACTAGCGATTTTATCTCTCTATAAGGCTTATATTAGGAATACTTTATTCTAATATATATATTATATTTATTAATACGATCCTTAATATATTTTCGTATCCTAGGGAAATAGAAGTTATAAGATATCTTCTTAAGTATCTTCTTAATCCCCTAGTAACTACCGGAGCTTTCTACTTTATAGTAAATCCTAAAAACTTCTCCTTAAATACCTATAGAGATATAAATCCGTTTTTAGAAGGTTAATAGTCTTAGATCTATTTTCCTAAATAAGTTATAGCTATTAATATCTTTATAGATCTTAGATATAACTTTATCCTTTAATAAGTTTTTTAGTATTCTCTTAGTTAAATCTTTATTATTAATAGTTATTATTACTACTATATATAATCTAGCTATATTAGGTCTTAATAATCTATCTTTATAACGCGTTAGAATTATTCTAGAACTCTACTAAACGTTTAATATATAGTTAGCTCTCCTATTAAGTATATCTATAGTATTATTCTCGCTACCCTTAATATATTCGATTCTAAAATTAAATATTAATAACTTTTTATACTACTAAGCTAGACGTCTATTAAGCTCCTTAGTTAATAGAAAGAATATTAAGTTCTTATAGTCTATTAAGACCTAAACCTAGTACTTAGTTCCTTCTAGATAAACCTTCTAAATACGAAATATATCTATAATAGTAAGTAATTCCTTGATTGATTGATTTATTTATACGCCTATTCTAGTATCTATATATACTAATAAGGGTGTTCTGTTATATTATTTGTGAAACTAGTAGATAGTATACGTAGTATACCTTTCCTAGCCGTAAGAGAAACTATAGTATAGTACCTAGATAAAAACTCCCGCTTATCCTTAATAATATAATTACTTTTAGTCTAGGGATCCTACCCTAGGCCTCCTTAACACCGGTAACTTTTAACTATATTCTTTAATATTATACCGAGCGCTCTATAATATTATTTCTAATACTAACTATAATATACGCCCTTTATACTATACTTAGATCTTAAGGACCCTACTATATTCTTCTATATCCTTCGACTTTATTATAGCGCTACGCGCTCTATAGCTTTCTTTAACCTTTACTATATTAATACGGGGGGGGGGAGGGGGGAGGAGGGGGGTATATAGCCGTCCCGTAAGGGTTCGAGTTATTAGCGCTGATTAGTAGTATTTATTAGTATCCGTAGTAGTACCGGATTTAGCTATTCGGTGGTTTACTAGTTAAGGATATAAGAAAGGGGGGAAGCTATATATACCGCCTAAGAGGCCTATACTTATATAAAGAATCGGATAGTATAATATCCCGCTAGTTATATTAGATAGACTTACTTCTATCCTTATATATTTTACTTTAGGGGGGAGCTAACCCTTTAGCTTATAATTATAGTTATACGGCGCTACTTATACTAAAGGCTCGCCTAGCTACTTAGATAGGGGCCGTCCTTTTCTAAAATACGCCTTCTAATTTATAACTTAGTATATCCTTCTCTTAGTCCTATATACCTATAACCCTAGCCTTCCCCTAGGATAGACTTCGCGTTAGTCTTAACTAGTAGATATATATTAAGCGTACGTAGATATTAGATTTTTCGAATTAATAGCTATAGTAGGTATTACCTATACTCTTTACTTATTAGGCTAAGATACTATACCTAATACTAATTCTTACTATCTAGTCTCGATTATAGGGGAGGTATAATAGTTATAGTAGAGTTAGGGTAGGTATTATTACGTTACTCGAAAAACTCTATATAGAGTTCTTAGTAACTATACGACGTCTTAATATTATTCAACCTATAATGTATTAGGGGAGATATCTCAGCTCTAAATAGGTATTTAGGTTCGTAGCTAGTACCGCGTATAGGTATATCTCTATTATTAATCGGTAATTCTAGTAAAGGTTTACTAGAATTATTTCCTAGTACTAGATTTTTACTAAGGCGCGCGTATTTTCTAGAATAGGGGGTTTACTAGAATTAATTTCGACCCCTTTACTAGAATTAACTTTTATAGTCTAATCTAGCTTAAACTTTAGTATATTATAGAATAATATTAAAATCGTCTAGTTTCTAAGTATAATAAAATTATACCTTCCGGTTACTATTAAGTATTAAGTATAAGATTATAAGGTAAGATATAATAATCGCCTACTAACGCCTTAATTCCCGTATTTCTAGGCCCTATCACTAATTCCGAGCTCAACCCGAATCAGGTTGAGCTCAAACCCTATACAAATTTTAGCACCGGTCTAGCAAAATCGAATCGGGTTATATTCAGACTTTAAATCAGGTTGTTAGTATAACTACTAGTAATATTTTAGAAAAAAAAATCAGGGAAATATTCGCCTTAGCGAGTTCTATAACTTCTGAGTCTAATATATATAATCTAGATATATAGATAAAAAGTTATTAATATTATAAGAAAGTCGGATTCTAATATTCGTAACCTTAATTCTAGCGGTCGATCTCCCGGGCTAGATTTTCTACCTTCTTCCTCAAACCTGAATATTATTATAAAATTATAAAATCTATATTACTTAGTAGCTGAAGAGAAGGGCTTTCTAACGTACTAAAAATTATAAAACTTAGCTGGGGGGTTGCTAAGGAATCGGGGTTATAAGTAGGGCGCTTTCCTTACCCGCAGTTATTCCCCTAGGCCTAGACATTAACCTTCTTCCTCTAATATAAATACTATTATAAAATTATAAAAAATATATAGCTAGATAGAGAAAGAGAAGGGCTTTCTAACGTACTAAAAATTATAAATTTCGGTGGGAGGGTTACTGAGAAGTTAGGGGAATAAGTAAGAACCGCTTCTTACCCGTAATTAGAAGTATATAATACCTTCTACTAGCAACCACCTATTACTAATAAGTAATAGTCGTAGACTATATTATTTATTTTTAGGGTTAATTAATATAGATAGGACTAGTACGGTCTAGAATCTATAGAGACCTCTAGGATTTAAGAGATAGTTACTTAGAAATTAGACTTAATCTAAACCCCGCTACCCTGCCTCCCCGCCTCCTCGCCTACCCCGCTACTTTATAGAACCTTACCACTTTTATAGATATTTACTAAATAATTTCGAATTATTTAAGACTTTACTCTTCCCTCTTCTTTCTTACTTCTTCTTTATTACTTCCCTATCTACTTCAGCTATAGATAGACTTTTTAACTAAGTATTTACTTACCTAGGTAAATATAACGTTCTTATTTACAAAACCTACTGCTACGCTATTAAAACTACCGCTCTACGAGGCCACCTTGATCGATTATACTAAGATATATCTTTAGAGCCTCGAAATAAACTAGCTATATATAGTCTAGCCCTTTATAATAACTTAGTTTCCTATCCTACCCTAACTATTCCTTCTATACCTTATCTACCGGTTTTCTCTTCGGCTTATAAATATCTCGCTATTAGCGACGATTAATCGACACTATACAACCAAATATATACGTAAATTCACTCTTTATATCGGCACCTAAAATCTACCTATAGCTGGACGAATCCTCGAAAACCTAGGCAACGATTCTCTACTACTACTAGTAGTCTATAGAAATCTAATATCTACTGCTAATATTTCTTTACTACTAGCTCGGATTAGTAATTTTTCGAAGTTCTAGATCCTATAGAAGGCCCGAATAGGCCTAGCTCGCCGAACTAAGCCCGGATATTCGAGTTAGGGTTATAATAGCTTAATATTTAACTTAGGGAAGCTACTGAAGTTACTAATACCTAAATTTAGTCTAGTCCTAGTCGACTTAAGCTGAACGCCTAGCTAGACTATACTAGTTAGGTGAAATACCTTAGTAAATTCGAAAAACTAACGATTCGGGCTTAGATTACCCTTCCTCCTACCGAAAACCCTACCGAAGATAATATAATCCTTAGTACTATTATTATAGCTACTAAACGTCTGATTTCTTAAGCTTAGTAGACTAGTTGACGCGAGGTTATTAGGCTGGCTTCCCTTAAATATATAAATTGAAAAGAAACCGGTAAGCTTTCTAACTAGAAACCGCTTAACAGTCAGCTATTACTAGCTACTATTAACTAATATACTACTACCTAGATTCGAATTATTACCTATATTCTAAGGACCTAGACGCTGGAGCTTAAGGATCGGCTAGAGTATCGACTATCTTTAAGATAGCAGGACTTTCTTTAGGAACTAGTATCTAAAGTATCTTAATTTCTTAATAGGTAAGTTATATTTTCTTAGAAGTTAGTATTACTCTTTACTAATATATCTTATAGTAAAATACCTAAGAACTCTGATAACTTAGACGATACCGAGACTTCTATATATAATATTTAATTCTAAGACCTACTATTAGACTTCCTAATAAGCCTTCTTAACGACTACTTTACTAATACTGAATATTTAAGCCCCCTTATTAGTAGGTTAGCTGTTCTCGGCCTTACTAAGCAAGATACCTAGCGAACGGTAAAGGAATATACTTCTATCCTTAGTAGTATTATTACTACCAGTCGGTTTCTTATTCTCTAAAAAGCCTATAATACTTATAATCGGCTAAAGAAGATATATCTAAAACCGGAAGACCCTTAGGCGAAATCCTATTAGGAAGTTACTAAGGAGTATACCTAGAAATAGCTTACCCTAACGGAATTTAATAGTCTACTAACTCTGTTTAACTAGATATCGAAGCTTAGATTATACGGACTTACTATTCGATATAATACCTTAGAAGTCGGCTCCTTAGACTAGATAGGTAATAAGCTATTCTACGAAGATATCTTAATAGCTATTAATTAACTGCGGGAATTCGTTTAGGATATTACTACTAAGGCCTAATCTATACTTTTCGAGGATTTATTACTACTTAACTCTAACGATCTAAGGGAATTACCTACTATTTAGCTTAAAAACTTAGTGGATAATTCTTGAAACGACGAAATCGACTAGTTTTTCTGCTAAAAGAACTAGTAGTAGCGCGGATACGATACCCGAAAGATATAGTATTACTTATTTTAGCGCTCCTAACCCTACGACGGTCGTTGAGGCTCTTCCGTGCTGCTACGGAGATCAGGCACTGAAAAGGTAGAAGTTATACAGGCGATTATCTTCGTAGGAAAAGAGCGGTAATATACGCCTAAAAAGCTTAAATAGGTATATCTACGAAATTACTCCCACCGAAAGTAGCCTATACTACTAGTAGGTAGCGTATATATAAAGTAGCCTATACTATAAGGTATAGTTTATACTAAAGATTATTAGTAATAGTGCGGAAAATATCTTACGTAGTTATAGAATACTTTAAACTTATCTACGCAGAGGCTAACGCTTAAATATTATTAATTTAGTTAATAATCTATTTCTAATAAACTTAATCCGTTATATAAATAGCCTCGTATAAGCCTTCGTAAATTATCTCGAATTTCCTAAGATCTAGATACTTCAGTATCTATTAGTAAATTATTATAGTTAACTAGGTAAAAAGCCTTACTTATAATAAGTATTTTACTACTATTCTTCCTTTCCTTTAACCCACTTAGTATTTTTTTTATAGATACTAGCTTTATATCTCTAAGCTTAGAAACTCCTTCTATAAGCGTATCTTTATCCTAATCTTCTCTTCCCTTTTTTATTATTATAAGTATTATATCTAATTTATTTAATTTATATTCTCTTAATACTTCTACTTATAATATATTATTTAGATTTATTATCCCTTTATAAGTAAAGACCCGCTGGTATTAGCTTTTATTTAAGGAGCTATACTTAATACGTCTAGACGCGAAGTAAATAAAAATATATAGGATTTAGATAGGTTAATAATACTAATCTATAAGGGTTTATAATAAGTTATTTAGTCTATACTAAGCCTATTATATAAGGAGAATTACTTAAAGAGAAAAGAGAAGAAAGGAGAGCTTCTACTTTTAAGTATTCGCTCGGTCTAACGTATAGCCGAAATAAGACTCTTAGCGGATAGGAGTATTATATATACTAACCTCTTATTCTTATAAGTCTAACCTATTATATTACCCCCCTTCTTACTCTATTAAGCTTCGTACGTAGTTAGAGTAGTAGTATTAGCTATTATAGAGGTAGGCTCCTAGGTTAAGCGATTATATCCTATCTATTTTACTAGATATTAATGCCCTTTACCTCGCCTCTATATCTTAAGAATCCTCTCTATCTCCTACTCCTCTTTATCTTATATAATAATAGGTCCTAGCTAAGTATTATTAGAAGTCTATAAATTAAAAGGATTATCTAAGGCTAGTCGTAGTAAATCTATATTATAGGTATTATAAATACTAGGAGGAGTATCTAGCCTAAAGGTATATAATCTAAGAACTTCGATAACTATATATTTTACTTACTTAGTATTTAACTTCTTACTTATATAATTAGTCTTTATATCTTTTAGATTTAACTAGACTTTATCCCCTACTTTGAAATTAGATACCTACGTATAATATCGATCCGTTTATTCCTATTATACTAACTATAATACGGCTATTATAGCTTAAGCCTACTTAACTGCTTAATATACTTTTAAGACGATTATATCTACCTATTAGATTAGGGTTCTTAGTTCGTTGTTAAGACCTCTTAGTTAGGGTTAGTTCTCTAAGGAGATTATCTTATAGTAGAAGGATAAGTAGGCTTAGTATAATAGCTTTAGGCGTTAAGCGTTAATAATATAAAACTAACTATATTAAAGTTACTATTAGGTTTAACTATTAAATTAAATATAAGAAGATCTATCTATAAGCGGATCCCCTTATATATATAGATATAGGAAATCCTACTAAGACTCCCTAGTTTATAGGGTTTAAATAATAACCTTATTTAAATTATTTAAACTATCTTTATATAATTTAAATAGCGATCTGTTATAAATTAATTAAACCTTTCGAACCCTTATTTCTATACTAGTTTATTCGCCTTCCCCGCGTATATCTAGTACGGCCTAGTAAGTTTCTTAGCGTTATAATATTATCTCTCTCCTTAAATTTTTCTTTTATTCTAAAAGCTTTATTCTTCCTTTATACTATACTAAGCTAAATCCTAACTATCTAAATCTACGATTTATAGGCGGAGAATTACTCGTAATAAGGTTAGAGTATTAGCTACGCGTAAATATAATTACTATAAAAAGAAGGGAAGTAAGTATATTATTAGCTTTAACTTAGATTCCTATACTAAGTATATTAGTACTAGGTTACGATATTCCCTTAACTTTCCGGAGGCGTAGCTTTATTATATCTAAAATAAACGTCACAAAAAGATTACTACTATAAGTAAGGTAATAACCTAAATAAGTAAGGAGTCTATCTGCGCTATATATCTAAAGGCCGAAGCTGATAATTTAGATAAGGAGGAGAGAAAGCTTATTAAAAGGGAACTTCGTAATATAAAGGAGTTAGAGGGAGATAAGTATAGATAGTAAGCTACTAAGGCTACCCTCCTTAATATTTCTTTAGAAAATCTCGAATTTCCCGTCGACTTTAACTAGTCGCTTCTCTCTACTACTAGCGAAATTCCCGGAGTCTCTCTAGGTAGTTTAAGTTTCTAAACGGCTTCTATATATTCTTAGTATCTCTATACTCTTTTTATTTAATAAGATAGCTCTAACTCCTCTACTCTAGAATTCTCTTAATATTATACTCTCTTCCTTTAGTATTATTATAATAAAATATTTCCTATAAGGGTATATCTAGATATACTAGCTTTAGTAGAGAGATATAGAATACCTTTATCCTTATCCTAGCGTCTAGTAGTAGCGATAATTTATAATTAATAGGTCCCTTTATTACTATAATTAAAAATAGTCTAACTTTAATATAATCTAGTTTCTTACTTAAGTTCTTTATTATTAGGTTTTTTATTAAGAGGTAGACCTTATCCCCCTTTTTTAGTTAAGAACTATCTTTTCTCTATTTATTTATATATTTCGCTATTTTCTTATTAGTTTTTTTAATAATTTTTACTATTTCTTAGTAAAGATCCTTTAGATCCTTTATTTATACTAGTATCCTCTATACTTTTAATTCTTCTAATAGTTTTAGAAAGCTATTTATATTCTTCTTATAGTTAGTAAAGAATAGTATTAGTCTTATATTATCTAATACTTTATTATTATATACTAGTTATACTATTAGTAGTAGCTATACTTAGTTATTTTATTTATAGTTAATATAGTATCTTAGGTATACTTCTATTATTTAGTTTATATATTCTGTTTATCTATCTATTTATAGGTAGTATACTATTAATATTTTTAACTTTATTCTAATTATCCCTATTAGAGTCTTTTAATAGTTAGATATAAAGAGCTTATTCCTATTAAATATAATTAACTTTAGTATACTATAATCTCTTATTAGGGCTAGCGATAGAGATACACCTGTACGCGGTGCTAGCTACGAACCTGAATACCTATTTAGAGCTAAGATGTCTCCCCTAATATATTATAGGTTAAACGATGTTGAGACGTCGTGTAGTTACTGAGAACTCCGTATAGAGTTTTTTAGGCAACGCGATAATACCTACCCTAACTCTACTACGACTATTATACCTCCCCTACGATCGAGACTAGACAGCAAGAATTGGTATTAGGTATAGTATCTCAGCCTAATAAGTGAAGAGTATAGGTAATACCTACCCAGCCGTTAATTCAAAAAATCTAATATCTACGTGCGCTCGATACGTATCCACCGGTTAAGACTGACGCGCAGTCTATCCTAGGGGAAGGCTGGGGTTATGGGTATATAGGACTAAGAGAAGGATATACTAAGTTATAAATTAGAAGGCGTATTTTGGAAAAGGACGGCCCCTATCTAAGTAGCTAGGCGAGCCTTTGGTATAAGCGGCGCCGTATAACCATAATTATAAGCTGAAGGGTTGGCTCCCCCCTGAAGCAAAGTGTATGAGGATAGAAGTAAGTACTATCTAATACGACCGGCGGGATGTTATACTATCCGATTCTTTATACGAGTATAGGCCTCCTAGGCGGTGTATGTGGCTTCCCCCCTTTCTCGTATCCTCAACCAGCAAACCACCGAACAGCCAAATCCGGTACTACTACGGACACTAATGAACACCACTAATCAGCGCTAATAACTCGAACCCTTATAGGACGGCTATACACCCCCTCCTCCCCCCTACCGTATTAACACAGTAAAGGTTAAAGAAAGTTATAGGGCGCTTAGCGCTACAATAAAGTCGAAGGATATAGAAGAATACAGTAGGGTCCTTAAGAGCTGAGTATAGTGCGAAGGGTATATATTATAGTTAGTATTGGAAATAATATCATAGAGCGCTCGGTATAATATTAAAGAACACAGTTAAGAGTTACCGGTGTTAAGGAGGCCTAGGGTATAATCCCTAGACTAAAAGCAATTACATCGTTAAGGATAAGCGGGAGTTTTTATCTAGGCACTATACTATAGTTTCTCTTACGGCTAGGAAAGGCACACTACGTGTACTATCTACTGGTTTCACAAATAATATAATAGAACACCCTTATTAGTATATATAGATACTAGAATAGGCGTATAAACCAATCAATCAATCAAATCTCTTATTAGCCTATTAAGAAAAATAAATACTAACTATTCTATATTATATTTCTCTTTAAAAAGTACTATAATAGTATACTTTATTAGTTAGTTAATTATAACTATAATTAAATTAAACGGGTCTAGAGTAACTAGATCCTTTAATTTTAGTAACTTAACTATAAAGTCTATTATAATATCGTCTTAAGGCGACTTTAGAACCGGAGTAAATTATATTTATCCGTACTATTAGTAGCGAGTAGACTTATTCTACTAGTACTAGATATATCCTTTAATATATTTATTAATCTTTAATCGTATTATAGGTACGTTATAATTTCTCCGGATTAACTTTAGTATTTTTATAATATCTAGGTATCTATAGATAGGATTATTATAGTAATCCTCTATTAGTTTCTTAATATATTATTCTAGGATATATATTTTCCCTTAATATTTGAGTATCTTTATATTTTTTTATTCTTTTCGTAATTTCTTAGCTAATATATTATTCTTATAGGTCTAGACTAGCCCCTTAGCTCTATTAGCCCTTATAACTTAGAGTATTATTACTAGCGTCTATATTAGTATAAGAGCTCCCTTTTCTTCCTTTAGAATTGTTTTTTTCGTAATATTCTTTTATTCTATATAGTTTAATTATTTACTTAAAGCGTCGGCTTGTCTATTCTCTTTTTCTAGGGTATATAGTATCTTAAACTTATACTATCCTAAGAGTTCTACCTATAGTACTTATCTCCTATTTAGTACTTTTATTATAATAAAACTTAAAAGGTTCTTATAATATATAAATATTATTAGTTCTAAATAGCTTTCCGCGTAGATATACTAGTATTATAGTAACTTAATAATTATAAGTAGTTCTTTATTATAAATATTATAATTCTATTCTATCCTTATTATCTTTTATAAGTAATATACTACTAGGTACTATTTTCCTTCTACTTATTAATTAAGATACGCTCTAATTATTAAGTCTAAGGTATTAATTTTAATACACGCTAGTTTATTTACTTAAAATATATTTAATACTAGTAGATTTATATAAGCTTCCTTTAATTCTTTAAAAGATTTTCTCTAATTCTTCCCTTATTTAAATTTAATATCTTTCCCTATTAGCCTTATTATCGGGAGGGCTTTCTTTAAAAAATCTTTTATAAATATTCTATTAAAGTTTAGAAATTTTAATAATAATTAGATTTCTTTAATATTACTAGGTATAGGCTACTCTTTAATATCTCTAATTTTATTAGAACTTATTAAGATACTACTTATACTAACTATATATCTAAGAAATTCTACTAATTTCTTATAAAATTTATACTTTTCTAGTTTAAGAAGTAATCCTATATATTTAAGGTATAATAATACTTCTTATATATATTATATATAATCTCCTTCTCTTCTAGAATAAATTAAGATATTATCTAGGTATATAATAACTATCTAATTAAGATATACTCTAATAATATTATTAACTAGTACTTAATATATTATTAATATATTAGTAAGCCTAAAGGATATTACTAGATATTTATAATAACTATATTAAGTTTAAAAAGCTATCTTCTATTCTTTATTAGCCTTTATTTAAATTAAATTATAAGCTCCTTTTATATCTAGTTTAGTAAACTTTCTAGCCTTACTAAGTCTATCTTATAGCTTACTAATATTTAATAGGGGGTAATAATTCTTAATTATAATATTATTAAGTTTTTAGTAATTAATATATAATTATAATAGCTAGCGATGGAGATATACCTGTACGCGGTACTAGCTACGAACCTGAATACCTATTTAGAGCTAAGATATCTCCCCTAATATATTGTAGGTTGAACGATATTAAGACGTCGCGTGGTTGCTGAGAACTCCGTATAGAGTTTTTCGGGTAACGCGATAATACCTACCCTAACTCTACTACGACTATTATACCTCCCCTATAATTAAGACTAGATAGCAAGAATTGGTATTAGGTATAGTATCTTAGCCTAATGAGTGAAGAGTATAGGTAACACCTGCCTAGCCGTTAATTCGAAAAATCTAATATCTACGTGCGCTTGATACGTATCTACTGGTTAAGACTAACGCGCAGTCTATCCTAGGGGAAGGCTGGGGTTATAGGTATATAGGACTAAGAGAAGGATATACTAGGTTATAAATTAGAAGGCGTATTTTGGAAAAGGACGGCCCCTATCTAAGTAGCTAGGCGAGCCTTTGGTGTAAGCGGCGCCGTATAACTATGATTATAAGCTGAAGGGTTGGCTCCCCCCTGAAGCAAAGTGTATAAGGATAGAAGTAAGTACTATCTAATACGACCGGCGGGATATTATACTATCTGATTCTTTATACAAGTATAGGCCTCCTAGGCGGTGTATATGGCTTCCCCCCTTTCTCGTATCCTTAACCAGCAAACCACCGAACAGCCAAATCCGGTACTACTACGGACACTAATAAACACTACTAATCAGCGCTAATAACTCGAACCCTTGCGGGACGGCTATACACCCCCTCCTCCCCCCCACCGTATCGACACAGCAAAGGTCAAAGAAAGTCACAGGGCGCTCAGCGCTATAATAAAGTTAAAGGATATAAAAGAATACAGTAGGGTCCTTAAGAGCTGAGTATAATACGAAGGGCGTGTGTTATAGTTAGTATTAGAAACAATGTTATAGAGCGCTCGGCATAATATTAAAGAACACAGTTAAGAGTTACCGGTGTTAAGGAGGCCTAGGGTGTAATCCCCAGACCAAAAGCAATTGTATCGTTAAGGATAAGCGGGAGTTTTTATCTAGGCACTATACTATAGTTTCTCTTGCGGCTAGGAAAGGCACACTACGTGTACTATCTACTGGTTTCACAAATAATGTAATAGAACACCCTTATTAGTATATATAGATACTAGAATAGGCGTATAAACCAATCAATCAATCAATCAATTATTAATTTATTTTATTATAAGTACTTATTTTTTTTAATCTATCTTTAAATTATATTTCTTTAGTTAAGATATTTCTAAAATAATATAATAACTAGTTATATTAATAATATTAAAGGTTATCTCCTTATAATATTACTAAATTATTATAGATAGTAGAAGTATTTCCTTATTTATCTATCCTAATAATATAATTTACCTATTAGTTATCTAGAGTTTATATCCCCTTATCTTCTTTTATATTAGTAGATCTACTAATTATATTAAGTTTTTTAAGATAAAGTTTCTTATAGCTTCTAAATTAACTATTATTATAACCTTTTAGCTATTAAATTTTATTAGTATTTTAATAAGTAAGTTATATTATACTAAATATAATTATTATCTAGAGGTTATTATATTTAACTCCTTATACTTCTCTTTAGTATAAGTATTTATTCTTTTTTCTAGTTATAAGGTAGAAATCTAGTAACCTCTTTCTATTATTTATATTTCCTATAATTATTATAAAGGTAAGTATACTAAATACTTAGATAATATTCTTTTATCTTAAAGTTATTTTCTAATACTTTTAATAGGTTTATATACTATTATATACTATATAGGGGAAATCTTATTATCTCTTATTTTATTACTAGATAATTTTTATATATATCTTTTATATATTCCTCTACTCTCTCTTTATAGAATACTTTCTTAAGTTCTCCCTTTATACTTTTTAGTAGGTACTTCTATCCTTCTTTATATATACTATAGTTTCTATCTAGGCACTCCTAGTAGAATACTCCCTTATACTTTAGGTACTATAGGTCGCTTTTCTATTACTTTCCTTCTAATTAAGTAGTTTCTTATTCCTTAAATAATTCTTAATTAGATAGCTTCTTCTAATCCTCTACTCCTTTACTAAGTTCCTAGAGTTATTTATTAATCTCTTTTATTACTATATCTCCTTAAATATACTTTAATCCTCCTAACTTCTATACTATTAATAGGCTTATAGCTTCTACTAGTATAATCCCTTAATTACTTTCCTAACTCTCCTTAAAGTTATAGATTAACTATTTATTATTATCTTCTTCTTTACTACTATTTCTAGTAGCTTCTATTATATTTAACTAAGGTTAAGATACTATATTTATTAACTTATAGTCTCTAGTAAAGTAGCCTAGTTTATTATAATTATAGTATTTTAGTACTTTCTTATCCCCTAATTATTATTTTCTCTCTTTCTTAGGGTTATCTTTTTTTTTCCTATAAAATCTAACTTTATTAGTATAGGTTTATATAGATCTTATTATAGCCGGCTTATTAAAAGTTTCCTCTATTTCGCGGGCTAAAGTAATATCCTAAGTAACTAATATTAATACTACTATTATATTTCTTCTTTATAGCTCTTTTAAAGAGTTTATTATTAATCTTAATAAAATCCCTTACTAAGGCGTTTAAAGTATTAATAATTCCTCTACTTCTTATAAATTTATCTTTTATATTTTCTTTTAATCCTTATCTATATATAGTTATAAGCGCTATATTATTCTATCCTATCTTATAAATATATTTAATAAATTTAGTTATATATTTAATAGCTAACTAATATTATACTAGATATTAGATTATTTAAATAGACTAATTAACTTTATTAAATAGTCTAAAAACCCTTTAAATTTTAATCTTAAATTATATAAAACTCTTTATCTATACTCTAATTACTAAGTAATTATTTAGTTTATTTATATATTTCTAAAGTAAGCTTTTAATCTATTCTTAGATATCTTTTTATATATAGGTAATAGTAATTATAATATAATATTTTAGTTAAATCCTATCTCCCTAGAATTAAAGGTATAACTAAACTTATATAAGCTAGTTCTTAAGTCCTTTTTATTCTCTATAATATATATCGGGTTAAGTAAGTTTAATACTCTTATTAATTTTATTATTATCTAGGCTAGTATATTATATACCTCTCTAGGTACTTAAGGTAGGATTTCTATTTATTAATAAAGATATCCTTAAGGGTATTTAAAGTATTAAAACCTCTTAGTTAGAGTTAGTTTTCTAGGGAGATTATTTTATAGTAAAAGGGTAAGTAGGCTTAGTATAATAGCTTTAGGCGTTAAGTATTAATAATATAAAACTAACTATATTAAAATTATTATTAGGTTTAACTATTAAGTTAAATATAAGGAGATCTATCTATAAACGGATCCTCTTATATATATAGATATAGAAAATCCTACTAAGACTCCCTAGTTTACTAGATTTAAACGATAACCTTGTTTAAATCGTTTAAACCGCCTTTATATAATTTAAATAGCGATCTATTATAAATCGTTTAAACCTTCTAAACCCTTATTCCTATACTAGTTTATTCGCCTTCCCCGCGTATACCTAGTACGGCCTAGTAAGTTCCTTAGCGTTATAATATTCGTATAATCGTTCTAAATTCTCTTTAATATCTAATATCTATATATAGTAACTATAAGAGAGGAAGAAAGGACTCGTACTAATTAAGGCTATATCTTGATTATTAATCGCTAGCTTAGCTATTAGTAATAGTATAGCCTAGTTCTTTTAGTTAAAGTCGATAAATATATATAGATAGATTTCTACTATTTAATTTATTCTTTTAGTAGAGCCGTCCGTCTTAAGGTAATAAGCGGTTAATAACCTTTATATAATATCTAGAAGCTAATATATCCTCTTCTAGAGTACGCTAGTAAACTATATACCTCTATCTAATAGGATTATAGTTAGTAGTCCGTACCGTTAGTAGTAGCTTCGTACGAAGATCTTAGCTAGTACTTCTAAAGTTATCGACTTGTAAAGTTCTAGAATCACGCCTTTACTTAATCTATCCGTAATAACTAGTAGATTCGTATAGCCCTCGCTTACTAGAAGATCTACGATAAAATCTATCGATATCTCTTACTATATACGCTCCGATATAGGTAAAGGCTTTAGGAATCCCTAGCGTTATTCCCTCTAAGCTTTATTCTTACTATAAATATCGTAGTTTCGTACGAACCTTCGGATATCGCTTAGTATTCCCGGTTAGGGTTAGGGTTAGGGTTAGGGTTAGGGTTAGGGTTAGGGTTAGGGTTAGGGTTAGGGTTAGGGTTAGGGTTAGGGTTAGGGTTAGGGTTAGGGTTAGGGTTAGGGTTAGGGTTAGGG
>JAEUBA010000251.1:0-16544 GCA_018257865.1 Stereocaulon alpinum | reverse complement strand
AGGCTATCTAGAAGCTGCGAAAATATTAGCTAATATATAGTATTAGATAAATAGGTAGGGGTTTAGGAGTATTAACCTTATAAGCTTCTTTAGGAGTTAGTATATTACTAGAGGTATTTAGATTACTAATAACTTAAGGCCTCTTCGTCCTTTAGAGCTTAGCCTTCTATTCTCTCTATATTCTTATTATAAGGTTACTTAGAGCTACTAGGTCTTATTCTAGTTATAGTAATAGGCTATTAGTATTATTACCGCTTATAATCTTAGAGATAAATATAGGCTTTATTATATAGAAGATATATTAATATTCCTATAAGGAATAGTATCTTTACGCTTAGCGACGCTTAGAACTACCCTAAGCGATAAGTCCTACCGCCTCCTCTATAGCCGCCTCCTTATATTTATCTTTAGGTTTAATATTAGATATATATATAGGTATAGGTAACGAAGTCGATAATAGTCTAGGCTATATCCTTTTAGATAATAGAACTTAATCGTTAGGATTAGATAATTATCCTATAGTTATAGTACTAGAATTCGGCCGCTTGCGCTATATAGGTAGTACGGTGCGGGTTAGCTATCGCTACTTATATTATACCGACTATAATAATTAGTTAGTATAAGACCTATATATTAAGGTATATATACTATTAATCTATCCTTCCGTCTACTAATTATATTCTCTCTCGATTTTTGATATTTCCTACTAGTATATTTAAACCTATCGGTTATTATTTATTAGGGTATTTAAGTAGATCGTCTAGTACGCTAGCTATTCTACTCTATATATAAAGATATTCGGTGTTATTATCCCTATACTATTAGCTATTTTAGCTATATTTAATAAATATACGTCTCTAATTTATTATTTACTAAGCTGCGTTAGTAGTTCCTAGTATTAGTATTCCCCTAAGGACCTTATTTTATAGTATAGTTCTATATTATTTCCTTCTTTCTATATTAGTATATTAAATATACGCGTAATATTAATAGGTAACTTATAGTCTTCTTTTAGGTAATACTTATATTACTTTATAATATAATATTAATCTTAGATATTAACGGCTACGTCGGTTTACGCTATATAGTTAATAGGTTATATCTATTATTATATACTAATTATACTTATAATAGAGGTCTAATTTATTATATAAAAGCCTATCTTTTCTATCTCCTAAATATAAAGTTATCTAACGGACTAAATATAGGAGTAGAGGAAAGTTATATACTTATAATAATAGTAGGTACTAGTTTCTTTATAGGGTTAGTTATAGGGTTATTAGAGAGTATATTAATATTATTAATACTAGTTATCTTTAAAGAGACCTCTTCTTTATATATTTATTTAGAGGTATCCTCGCTAAGGTTACTATTATATCTTTAATATTTCTTAGGCTCTACTACTCTATTACTCTCTTTAATACTTCTCTTAGGCCCTAGCTACTTTTCTTTAATAGCCTTAATCTACTAATATATTAATACTTAGAATAAGTTACTTAGTTTAAAGCGTACCTTTCGCTTATTTACTTTAGTCTCCTAAGCTTTTCTAGTAGCTACTACTTATTCTACCTTTATCTTAGCTATTATTAGAAGATTTTTATTATCTATTTAATATATATAAGGGTCTTCGCTAGTAATAAGGTAGTATAAGGTTATTAAGGAGTATTATCTATAATAATATAGCTAGCTATAAGTAGCTAGATAGGCGAGATCTTTAGGAAAGGAGGCGAAGTTTTTTAGAAAGGGGAGGCTTCTTTAGTATATTATTATTATATTATTTTAATTAATATCGAATTAGCTTAGAGTTTATTAACTAAGTTAAATAGAAACTTAACTAAGTTAGACTAACTTCTATCTAACTTAGATAGAATTCTATCTAAGTTAAACGAAACTATCTAAGTTAAACGAAATTTTCCTACCTTTTCGAATAGTTACTACTATAACTATATCTCTAGCTATAATTCCCTTATATAAGACGAATATTACTATTTTATTTATATCCTTAATAAGTATATACTGCCTCTACCCTATTAGCCTAAGACCTTAAGACCTTAGATACTACCTACTTAAGTATCTATTAATAAATATATACGGAGCCGGACTTACTAGATTCGCTATAGTATATTAATAATATATACTTTACTACCGGCTCTTAAGTTATATAGGTATAATATAGAGTTATATTATTAGCTTAACTAATTAAATTAGTTCTTTAACTTAGTTAATAATAATTAGATACCTCCTTCCGTTTATAAGATATCCTATAAAGAGAATCTCTACTAGTAGATATATATTAAGCTAGCGGAACTATATCCTCTATAGTAGCAATAGTATTTAAATTTATTAGAGATAACTAATTTAGGTTAGGGAAAGTAGTAGGTAGTATTAGCTAAGTCTTTATAGTATAATTCTAAGATATAAATATTATATTAGTAATCTTAAGTCGAATAGTATAGTTTCTCTATACTCTTTAATTTAAATAATAGGGTCTACTATTTATAGTATTTAAACTAGTCCTTAAATTTATACCTTCTATCTTTACTATTACTACTAATTAACCTGCCTAAAGTATTAAATCTTATAGTACTATATCTAGTCCGTATCTATATTTACGCTTCTAGAGGTATAGATAAGGGGGGAATAAAATAATTATAGTTTCCTTATTAATATATCTATATAAATAATTTATCTCGCTTCTTAGAATATATAGTTAAGCTATACTGTAGCTATTTACTAAGAAAATACTTTTTAAACTACTAGAATAAGGTTAGTATACGGTTAAAGCGGAATAGCGGAGGAGATATAGACTTACTACTACTAGAATATATATAATAATAGGAGAGCTAGTAAATATAACTAGTTTCTCTAGTTACCTATAGAGATCTTCCCTTAGTAAGTTAATTAACTCTTTAAGTTTTACTAACTTTAGTATATTAGCGGTGAGTTTATTAATATATTTAGTATAAATATTATCTAGCAGTATTTTAGCCTAATTCTATATTAGGCTAGCTAACTCTATAAAATCTGCGTAACCCTTACCGCTATAATATAAACCCCCCCCTTTAAGCTTATTCTAAGTAAGACTAAGGTTATTAAGCTAAGCGAGTCCTAGAAGGCTTATAACTATAATAATAGTATATAGTCTATATACGCGTTTAAAGTAGTTAGTAGTTATTAGCGTAGGTATCTCCTTACTAGTAGTATAAGTAATTAAGTATTCTTTAGTATATTCAGCTTTTACTACGTCTTAGATCCTCTAATCCTTAGCGTAAAGAGCTATCTTTTATACTAATAAAGGCGGGTATATAATATAATAAATCTTATAGGGAGGTAGTTATACTAAATTAGTAGTCCTAAAGATATCTTAAGTATATAATATCCTATTCTTAATATATAGATAACTAATATTCTATTTATAGGCTAATAGAAATATATTATAATAACTCTATAGCTTATTAGAAATATTACCCCCTAAGTTAAGATACTTAAGTTTAAGTCTCTTAAAATAAATATTCTCTACTTTTTATACTTTCTTAAATATAATCTTATCTTCTATTATAGTTATATCCTCCCTCTTTTTAACTTTAATCTCTCTAGCGAGAGATTAGTAAGTTTAGTAGTATTAATATTATTATATATTCTACCTATATAGGTATAGATATACTATAGCTTTAATATTAGATATTAAGTATTAATTATTTTAGACTATTCCCTTAGCTAGTATAATAACTAGAATAAACCCTTTCTTCGCTAATCTAGTTTAAAAGGCTACGCTTTTCTTAATTTTTTTAATATATAGATAACTAATATCCTATTAATTAGTAGAGGGATATATATTATTACTACTCTATACCTTTAACTTCGAAGGTAGGAGATACTTAGTATAATAGATTAATACTTTTAGAGTAGTAGTTATAGATAGTATTAGAGAGCCTACTAATACTTTAAACCTAATTATTAGCTAGTATAATAATAAGAATAAAACCTTTTTTCGCTACCTTAGTTTTAAAGGCTGCGCTTTTCTTAATTTTCTTAATATATAGATAACTAAAATCCTATTAATTAGTAGAGAGATATATATTATTACTACTCTATACCTTTAACTTCGAAGATAGGAGATACTTAGTATAATAGATTATACTATTCCGCCTCTTTAGCTTCTAAGAGAGTAAACCTAAGCTAATTTATATTTAATAGCTAACTATAGATAGCGCTATACTATCTATTCTTAATACTATTTTATTACCTAATAATAATATTCTATTACTATACTAAGGTTATTTTTAATCTTAGGTTTATAGAATCTTTTAGAGAGAATAAGGTAAGTTAAGATCTACTCTATAAATTAAATTATAATTCTAGAGTAGAGTACTCGCTATTAGTATATTTCTAGTTAGATCTTTTATATACTAGGCTATATAATCTATATATTCTATATATAGTACTATTATAAAATAGTCTCAGCTATATACGGTTCCTATATAGGTAGTATATTATAGGATTATTTAGAAGGGTACCTAATCTTTTTAAAAAAGTAGACTAAATAGAAAAAGTTCTCTAAGGCGCCTAATAACTACTATAATCTATAATAAGGATAGATATTATCTCGCTTATCTCTCTAAGTATTAGTAGAGCCTCTCTTAATCTTTTTAGCCCTCCTAGCGCCTTTAAGTTACCTTTAATTAAGAGGTAGTAGTATAATAAGTATATTATATAACGCGTAGCTTAGATTTAGGTTAGTTTAACTTAGTTAGTATAGGATATATTATATAAGGCTAAGGTAGTATTTAGTAGTAGGAAAATAATAAGGTAGAGATTAAAGTACTTATATCTAATTATAATCCTACTATTCTAATACCTCTAAATCTTTAGTAGCTACTCTATCTACTACTACCCTAACTATCTTAATATTATATAACTTTAGAACCTTACTATTATAGGCCTTATTAATCTTTAATACCTTCTCCTTATCCTCTTCTATAGTATCCCCTTCCTCCTCTTATACCTTTTCTTCCTAATTACTAGTATAGCCGCTGTTATTTATATTAGAATAAATAAGTATAGGATTATTTAGAGGCTAGGTAGGAATACTAGTAGGCTCGCTTAATTAAGGGGGAGAATTTATAAGGCCTTAAGGCGGGGGATTTAGTAGGAGAGGTAGTAGAGTCTTCGCGTAGAGGATTCTATATATTATAGGTTTTCCCTTTAGGTCCTACTATAAGAGAAGAATATTTTAAGTAGTAGGAAATAGTAAATATACCTTAGTAAGGTTAATTTAGATAGGCCGTATTACCCTTAATAGATACTATTATACTTATTAGTAAATATCCTAACTATTTATTAATATACTATAACTAACGGAATACCCCTTATATAATATAAAGCTTATAGCGCTAGTAACTACGCGAATATATATTATAGATTATATTTTATAAATCTTTATCTATAGTTATCTCTATAATCCTATTAGCTATATAGATAAGGGTACTCCCCTAGGTATTATCTTTAGCGGTCTAGAATTTCTTAGATACTAGGAATTAGATTAGAGTATTATAACTAAGCTAGTCTTAAAGCTAGTTAGCGTTAATAAGTAAAGTATTATATATAATATACTATAGTAGGATAAGATAGAATTTATTATTAAGTATATAACTAATTTTAAGGATAATATAAGGCGGGTAGGTATTATCTAGGACTAAAGCTAGTGCGAAGAATAGTTTAGTATAATTAGGTTACTTAGTATAGGTATTATTATATCTATACTTTTTTAAACTAAATAAGTTATAAGACTCCTCTAAAGGTTATTTACTAGTATATTAGTTAGCTACTCTAAGTACTTTATTAAGTAGTCTTATAAATATACGTATTACTTCGTCTCTATAAGGTAGTATATAGTTAGGTAGATTAAAGTTAGTAGTAATAGTATTAAAGACCTTAGTAAGGTCCTAGCTAAAACCTTAAAGATTTTCGCCCTAAATAGTAGTACCCTATAGGCGGTCTTTAAATACTTAATAGAGGGTACTAAATAAACTATTACTATATTATAAGCTTCTATAGATATTAGGGAAGTTCTATAGGATTCTAGTTAGACTACTAGACTTTAGCTTATTAATAAGTATATAGAAATTAGCCTTAGTTAGCGTAGGCTTTAGTATTATATTAACTTAAAGAGTTAATCTAAAAAGGATTAGTAGTAACTCCTTTAGTCTATTAAGAAAGCTAGTAATTATCTATATAGTATTTAAGAATTCTAGTAGTCCTAGGTTAATCCTTTAATTATAGAAAGTATTATAAGTTAGTCTTAGAAAGAATATTATAAGCTTTAGATCCTAAGTTACTAACTAGCTAATCTCTAGGCCTGCGTTAGCCTTAGTTAGTATAGGCTTTAGTATTATATTAATATAAGGGTTAATCTAAGAAGGACTAGCTATATTAGATAGTATTATAGATAATTCTAATATATCTATAATAAGAAGAATAATAATAGTACGAATAAAGGAGGAAGAAGTTAAGTATTCTTCGCTAAGTTAGAGAGAAGAAGAATACTAAAGTATAGGACTTAGTAGTATTAGTATACTATAATTAACTAAGTTTACTAATATACTACGGAAACGGACGTAAGGTATACCTATTATTTAATATTTTACGCGGGCCCGCTATTTTACTAGAGTATAGTTAGTAGGAGCGCGATCGAAGTAAAGGGTAAGATATATAATACCTTATATATATACCTTAATATAAAATAAGATAGGATTCTTACCTCTATTATATATCTATAAGGCAGCTACCTTAAATTTGCGGGCGTAATTAACTTTAATATTATTTTTACTAATATAATAAAAAATCTAGTCTATTAAGCTATTATAGATACTATCCTTATATAAGACCTCTTTAAATATTCTAAATTTAAGCTTATTTAAGGTAATACTAGCTAAAGGTTTTTTCTCCTTAATAATATTAGAGGCGAAGAAAAGTATATCCGCTATTATCTCTATTAACTAGATATAGAATCTCGTTTTACTAAAGATAAGTAAACGTATTATAGATAGAGTACTATCTATAGAGTAAGACCGTATAGTACGCCTTCTATAATTATAATAGTAATTATAAGTATTATTAATCTTTTTAGCTATACCTAATTTATAACTCTCTAGCTAGTATTAGGGGATTATAGGTATAAAAATAGAGGGGAATACTATTTCTAGCTACTATAAGGCTTTACTAAGTTTAGCCTAGTTCTCTAGTATCCCTAAAGATATATTAATAATATATCTCCTTTCTATCTCTTTCTTTAATACTATTTAAATCTCCTTATAGTAGGCCTATTCGACTATAAGGCTACGCGAAATAACTAAGACCGTCTAATTCCTAGGGTTAGTATTATCGTAGAATTTAATAGAAGGTAAAGAGGCTTAAGAGGAGGGGGAAATAGCAGCAGCGATAGCTAGCGCCTTATACTAGTATTCTATAGTAGGTATATATATATAAGATAGAGTATCAACTAATACGTTAGTAGTAAGAGATAGGTATATTAGAAAGGATTAAAAGGGTAATATAGAATATATAAAGAATAATTCTAAACTACTAGGCCTACTTAGGATTAGTATATAATAAGCGATATCTAACTTAAATACTAAGTATATTAAGTACTATTTAACTTAATATTAAGAGTTACCTAACTTAAATAGTATCTAATACTTAATATTATTTAACTTATAGGAGGCTATTCCCTATATAGTATCTATATTAAGCGTAGGCCTAGCTACTTAACTTTTAAGTAGATTTCCCCCTTTATTTATAAGTATATTAAGTACTATTCGACTTAATATTAAGAGTTACCCGACTTAAATAGTATCTAATACTTTATATTATTTAACTTATAGGAGGCTCTTCCCTATATAATATCTATATTAAGTATAGGCCTAGCTACTTAACTTTTAAGTAGCTATCCCCCTTTATTTAATAAATTAAATAGCTTACGCTTAGCTTACGTTTAGACCCTAACTCCTAAATTAGAGCGTCTAAGTTAATAACGAATAATATTTCGTTAACGTATATATTATTCTTTCCTTTACTAGCTAATATAGCGCTTATAAGACTAAGCTTACTAAAAGGCTCCTATTACTTTAAACCTTATACTAAAGTTATATCTATATTACCTATTCTTACCTATATAGTATTAGTACTAGTCTATACTCCTATATAGTTCTTTATATATAGCGCCTCCTCCTTCCTATACTATTAATACTATTATTTATAGTTATAATACCCTTAGTTAGATATAACCTAATTAGGATAATAGAGCTCGCCTATTAAAGCTAAAGGCCGCTTCCGCTTTAGATTAAAAACTAGTAACGGAGGTAGTAGATCTTTAGTAGGTAGCTTTATACTATTAAATTACTTAGGCTTAATATAGGTTTTAGATATTAATAAAGCTATAAAGTCTTCTTTTAGGTTCGCTAACCCTATAGGGAATATAAGATATAATAGTAAAAATTTATTTTTATACTAGCTTTTAGTAACCTTTTTTAGATATCTAGCTAATCTTTATTATCTAGCTTACTTATATGCCTATCCCCTTATTATATTATCTCTACTCTATTTAAATAATACCTTCTAATCTACTCTATCTATATCGTCCGTAATAAAGTAGTAGTTATATATCTTTAAATTTCGCTAAGATAGCTGAACTACCCGCCTATTATACTAAATATTATAGAATTATATCTAGTCTATATCTATATTTATACTTCTAAATATATAGGTTAGGGTAATATTAGTTTTAAGGATATATTTTATAGAGATAAGGAAGCGCTTATTATCCTCTTCTTAAAATAGCTATATATATAATTTATCTCGCTTTTTAGGAGGTATAGTTAAGCTATACTATAGCTATTTACTAAGAAAATACTTTTTAAACTACTAGAATAAGGTTAGTATATAGTTAAGGCGGAATAGTAGAGGAGATATAGACTTACTACCGCTAGAATATATATAATAATAGGAGAGCTAGTAAATATAACTAGTTTCTTTAGTCGCCTATAGAGATCTTCCCTTAGTAAGTTAATTAACTCTTTAAGTTTTACTAACTTTAGTATATTAGCGGTAAGTTTATTAATATATTTAGTATATATACTATCTAGTAGTATCTTAGCCTAATTCTATATTAGACTAGCTAACTCTATAAAATCTATATAACCCTTACTATTATTATATAAAGCCCCCCCTTTAAGCTTATCTTAAGTAAGACTAAGGTAGTTACGCTAAGAGAATTCTAGAAGACTTAGGATAATAGTAGTAGCGCGTAGCTTATAGGTATATTTAAAGTAATTATTAATTATTAGCGTAGGTATCTCCTTACTAGTAGTATAAGTAAGTAAGTATTCTTTAATATATTTAGCTTTTACTATATCTTAGATCCTCTAGTCCTTAGCGTAAAGAGCTACCTTTTACTCTAGATTTAGGAAGTATATAATATAACGAACTTTATATAAAGGTAGCTTAATAAGCTTAGTAGTCCCTTTAATATCTCTAGTTATAGGCGTCCGCTTAATTTTAATAGAGTTTAGGATAGCCTTTATATCTATAATATTCTTATTATTCTTACTCTTATTAACTAGATTCTTTCGCTTTTAGTAGCTAGCTATTATTTTTCTAATAGCCTTAACTTTAGTATAAGTTAGATATTAATAATCCTTATAATCCTCCTACTATAGCTACTTAATTATACGGATTATAGCTATATAATTACCTAGGTTATATATTTAAGGTATAGTAGAAAAACCCTATACTTAAGGTAAGGATATCTTATATAGACTTATATACTAATTATCTATATAAGTATTATTTAATTTATCCTTTAGTATTTTAGTAAGAACTTAGGTATTAATTTTATTCTTAATACTTAAGACTATCTTAGGATACTCTCTATTAAGGGTTTATATCTTATAGAACTTATTAATAAAGATTTAGCTAATATAGAAATTATAGTTATATAGAGATAGACCCTAAGGGTCTTATAATACTTCTATAATATACTTTTTATATAATCCCTTTATAGTTAATAGGAGAAATCGCTCCTATTTATCTTTAACTTTTTTAGTTTTATTATATCTTAATAGTTTAGTATTTTCTCTTATAAGTAGGGTAGTATTAATATTATTATAAGTTTTACCTATATAAGTATAAATATACTATAGCTTTAATATTAGATATTATATATTAATTATCTTAAACTATTCCCTTAGCTAGTTCCTAATAACTTTAGCTAGTATAATAACTAGAATAAACCCTTTCTTCGCTAATCTAGTTAAAAAGGCGGCGCTTTTATTAATATATAGATAACTAATATCCTATTAGTTAGTAGAGGGATATATAGTATTACTACTCTATACCTTTAACTTTAAGGGGGGTAGATACTTATTAGAATAGGTTAACGCTTCGAATTATTTAAGATTTTAATAACCCTTATAATATATTTTAGATACCTTACGCTATTATAATAAGAGTTAGCGCTTAAGGATATATATAATAAAAATTATAAGTATCTAGTTTAAGTTAGATATTAGTAGGTTCTCTTAAAAGCTAAGAATTAAATAGATATAGACCTTTCTAAATCTAAGATTATCCCTATTTATACCCCCCCCTTACTAGTACGCCTTCTACTATATCTAAGCGGTATAATATAGCTAATAGATATAGGGTTTAATCTTTATTATCTAGCCTTCTAAGTCTGCTATAGATAATAGCCCTTAAAGGGTTTAGGTATTATTAATAGATTTATTTCCCTCCTTAAGCTAAAATAATAATTCTATATACTACTATATAGTATCTAACTATTATAGTCGGTCTTTAACTTTAGTTATATTAACGCTAGGGTAGTATTTAGTAGTGAGTAAATAAGAAGGTAGAGGTTAAAATACTTATATCTTATCCTAATCCCCCTACTCTAAAGCCTTTAGATCTTTAGTAGCTACTCTAGTATTTACTACTATACCTATTTTAATATTATATAACCCTAGTATCCTACCCGTATAGACCTTATTAATCTATAATACCTTCTACTTATCTTTATCTATTAAATCCCTCTCCTCTCTATTATTCTCTTCTTTATAATTTATACTACTACTACTATTCTTATAGGAGCTGATATCTATAGGCTTCTCTAGATTCCTAATAGGCGGAATAGTATACTTATTAGTAGGATTAAAAGGATTAATAAGAGGCTTTAGGGTAGATTATCTTTTAAGGGTATTCCCCTTAGGTAGTACTATAGTAGAAGGAGGTTTTAAGCGGTAAATAATATTAAAAATACCTTTATAAGGTTAGTTTAGATAGGCTGTATTACCCTTAATTAATACTATTATACCTATTAGTAAATATCCTAACTATTAATTAATATAGTATAACTAATAAAGTACCCTTAGGTTAATATAGAGCTTATAACGCCGGTAACTAAGTAAATATATATAGCGAATAGTATTCTATAGATCTAAGTTAGTAGTTAACTATATAATTCTACTAGCTTTATAGATAAGGGTACTTCCCTAGATATTATCTTCTATAGTCTAGAAATCCTTTATTACTAAGATTTAGATTAGAGTATTATAACTAATTTAATCCTATAGCTAGTTAGCGTCGGTGATCGAAGTATTATATATAATCTACCTTAATTAGATAAGATAGAACTTATCCCTAAGCGCGTAAATAATTCTAAGGAGGATATAAGGCGGATAGGTATTATCTAAGATTAAGGCTAATATAAAGAATAATTTAGTATAGTTAGGTTACTCTACGCGAGTATTATTATATCTAGCTATTTTAGAATTTATTAAGTTATAGGAATCCTCTAAGGGCTATTTACTAGCCTATTAGTTTACTATAGTAGGTACTTTATTTATTAGTCTTATTAATATACGTAGTACCTTATTATAGAAAGGGGGTATATAATTAGGAAGGTTAAAGTTAGTAGTAATAAAGTTAAGGACCTTAGTAAAGTCCTTACTATAACTCCTTAGATTTATACCCTAAAGGGCGGTACTCTAGAGGCGGTCTTTAATTATTTAGTATAGGGCGCTAAAAAGGCTAGTATAGTACCTTAGGCCTTTATAGATATTACTAAAGTTCTATAGAATTCCTAACTTTATCTTACTAATAATAGTATAGAAGTTAGCCTCTATTAGGATAGGCTTTAATATTATATTAATATAAAGGTTAATAAAAGGGAGACTAGCTATATTAGATAATATTATAAATAATTTAGAGAGGTAGGTAATAAAAAGAATTTAGGGATAGTATAAGTAGATTAGGGAAGAACTTTAGGATAGTATAAATAGAAGAAAGAAAGGTTAAGGATTCTTTACTTAGGATAGGAAAGAGTTAGGGATTCTTTACTTAAAATAGGAGAAATTAAGGATTATTTACTAATTTAGAAGGACTAGCGGGTAGTAAGGATTTATATTAAGGTTTAATTTATAATAGTGATTAGTTAGTAGTTAGTAAAAGTAGTAAGTAAAGGTAATACTAGTAAGGTAACTATGTCTCTAAATAGGTAAACCTTAATATAATTAGGTAATATAAGCTATTCTCTATAGAAAAGTATATTATAGTAGTAAAAAGTAGGTAAGTTAAGCTACTAAAAGATTAAAAGTAGCGAGCTTAATATAATAGATAGAGATATTAATTAAGAGCGGAACTTATATATATATAATATATAGAAAGCGGATAGCTAGTTTCTAATATACTATATCTAGCTTTATACTTAATATATAATATCTAATAAAGATAGAGTATTATAAATTATTATCTACTTATAAAGCTTAATTAGCTTTTTTATTCTATTCTTTAAAATATAAATCTTAGTTAAGTACTCTTATATAAAAATAGTCTAAGTTTAACTTAGACGTATATTTTAGTAATAGAGATATATACTATAAGGTTTATAACTAATTATATTTCCTAATAAGATAAGTAAGTAGGGCGTTTATTAAATATATTATATAGAAAGAAAATCCCCTTAAACTATCTATTAATTAATACCTTCTATAGGATAATATCCTATTATATATATATTATAATTTACTTAATAGTAATAGTTAGAGATAGGCGATTTAAGATAATATAAGGATAGATTTATCCTAACCTATAGTAGGTTAGCTTAATAAATCTAGTAGCGAATATATTTACTAATATCTACCTAAATATATTAATCTTAATAATAATACCTCTATATTACGCCTAAGCTAGATAGATTAATAGTATAAACGCTACTAAAAGTAGTATAGTAGCGGAAGTAATTTAATTAAGTATCTACTACGCTATAAGGGCTGAGACCCTAATTAGATATATAGGAGATAGGTATACTTTAATAAAGATAAAGTTAAAGGCCCTACTTATAAATATTAAAGAGATAAGGTTAATATAATTAATAATAGTCCCTATAAAGGTAAAGGTAGATAAGTCCCTTAGGAGGACCTAACTATTTTAATAGATAATAATACTTTAGGGTAATTACTTAAACTTACTAACTCTACTAATAAGATCTAGTACTAGTAAGATAAGCTAAATATAAAACTTAATTAATTAAAGTTAATAATAGTACTAAGTACTATAGGTATTATCTCTACCTTAATAATTAGCTTTATAAAGTACTACCTATAGGAGTAAGGTACTAGTAGGCCTTTAGAGGAAGAGGATATAACCTTAGTAGAGTTTATCTCTATACCCTAGTCTAAGTTAATACCTAAGTTAATACCTAAGTTAATACCTAAGTTAATACCTAAGTTAATATCTAAGTCGAACTAAGACTAGTACCCTTTCTAATTAAAAGCTAATTATACCCTAGCTTTATAAATATATAACGCGCGACTATCTAGTAGTATAATAGATAATTTCTTTAAAGATACTTAATTATAACCTTTTTATAGACGCTATAGCTTTAATAGCGCTTAATAACTAAAAGTTAAGCTATATACTATTAAGTATTCCGCTACTACTAGTAGATAGTCTTAGTAAGCGTTTAGGGTCCTATTAATTTAACTAAATAAGGCGACTAGAATATATTATATACTTTACTTTAATATAATAGGTATAATACGAACTCTTATTAGATATAAACCTTTTAATTCGAGTATTAACTATATACTAATACGCTAGCGAAACCTTAACGGGGGTCTAATTATTAGTAAGATATATATAGCCTGCTAGTAGTAGGAGATATAAGATAAGCTCCCTAATAGCTTAATAGTAGTACTAGTTATAATATTATTAGATAAGACCTATTTATTACGGATATATAGAGATTAGTAGACGTAGCTAGTCTATATTACTATTAGTAACCTTAATTAAGGTATTTAGCGGGTATAGGTTTAGCTAGGGATAATATTACTTAGACTAGTACTATTAGTCTATAATAGTATAAAAGTTAAGGTATATTACTATACTATAAGGCTTATAGTTAAGGGTAAGCTAGCTGAAGTACGGATCTTACTTAATATACTAATAGTATTCTATTAAAGTACTTAAGGAGCTAGCGCTTAAGGGGATCCTTATTATATATATAGACGGACGAATATAATAATACTACCTAATACTTACGTTTATACTAGGCGACTATAAGGAATAAGTCCTAATAACCTTAATTAAGAGCGGTAAATACTATCCGGTCTACTTAGTACTACTAAATAAATAGGAATAACTACGTCCTAAAATACTATATCTAAAGTAAATACCTAAAAATACTATAGAGTAGCTATAGATATAAAAAGCGTATAATAAGAATACGCCTAGGCTTTTACTAGATATAATAGTATATAACTAGCCTAACTTTATAGACGGCTACTTTATAATTAATATCTACTAACTATAAATATTTAATATATTATACTAATTAATAGTTAAAGGGCTATTAAACTACCTCCTAGACTAGCTAAGGGAGTATATTAGAGAGGGATAAATAAAGCTTAAGGTATAAGCCTTAATTAACGCCTACTTTTAAGCTATACCTAAATTTACTAAGCTAAGGTAATTTTAGGAGTTTAGTAAGCTAAGCTAATAGATAGGAGAGGAGAGTAAAGAGATATTATAGATTATAATACTTATCTTCGCGCCTCTTTTATCCGAAAAAAACTTAGATATACTATATATAGGATAAGCTATTATTAACTTTATTATACTTATAAGATACTAATCCTATAACGAAGCGATACTAAAATATATAGACGTAGTATTAGAAAGGATTAATCTACTTAAGGAGGTATTTTAAAAGTATAGACTAGTTAATAAGTAAATAGGTAAGTAAACCTTTAACTTTCCTAAATTCTATAATATTAGTTACTATATTAATATAATTAAATACTATAGTCTACTAGATAGATATAGTACCTAAGCCTCTAAAAGGGTATATCTAATATTACTTAAGAATTACTATAACTAAATAAATAAGTATAAGGATTACTAGGAGTAATTAATAGAATATAATAAATATTATATTAAGTTAATAATTATATAAGATATTAAAACTTCTAAAGAGATAGAGCCTATATTACTTTATTAAAAGAGAAAATAAAAAGATAAGAAAAGTATAAAGGCTAGGGTCCTCTTAGATCTATACTAACTAAAATAGTAAGTAGACGTAGAAGAGCACTATATACTAAAATACCTATATAGATATAATAGTCGTTACTAGCGAATAGCGAGGGATATAGCTAAATAGCTAAATATAGCTAGGTTTCTTTAAAGCTTAGCTATATTTCTTAAGGCGTACTAAGCGAAAATACTAAGCTACGGTAGTATAACCTTAAACTTAGATATTAATAGAAGGGAGGTAGACTATAGCTAGGTTAAAAGCTACTTAGTCTATATCTATTTAGGCCTTATATATTAGAAGACTATAGGAGAGGACTCCTCTAATTTAGGACGTCTCTATAAGGATTTAGTAGTCTATAGACCTTATAAATATTCGCAGTATTTAACTTAACGCAGAGATTATATATAGGTTTAAGAATAAGACTATAAGAGTTAAAACTTAGAAACTATATAGGAGGGAAAGTTAGTTAGCTAAGTCTTAATTATTATAGAGGTAAAGGATCTTAGTACTAAGGACTTTAAGTAATAACTTAGTTATATCTAAGCTACCTTTATAGAAGTCTTTAATTATTAATATCTAAGGTAGGTATAAGAGTACTATAGAATAGTTAAAGTTAAAAAGGTATAGATATTACTTATACTTAATCCTTAAATAATAGGCGCTCGCCGCTTCTATAGACTACTAAATATTAAACGAAGTACTTATCTAATACTAGGAATAGTTAGAGGAAAAGAGATATTCTATATTAATAGTTTTATTAACTAGGACTAATATAATATAGTATATTACCCTAAATTCCTAATAATTAATACTAAGGTAGCGCGACGAATCTATACTAAATTCCTACTAAATTCTTTTTAGGTAACGCTATAAACCTAAGTATAATACTATAAAAGGAGGAGAGATAATACTATAGATATATCTAGGTTAATAGAGCGGAGGAAATACTACTACTAAC